>VYZT01043210.1:304715-333349 GCA_013400735.1 Pomatostomus ruficeps
TTTTTAATTACATAAAAACTAGAAACTGATGACCTGCTTGAAAGGAAGAGACAGGGGTGGGTTGCTATATGAGCTTCACTTTCTAAACAATGTGAGGGCTTTTATTCTGAGCTATCCAGGACATTTCTGGTAAAAATAAGCTAAAATCTGCAGCTTTTACCACTGTGAAGAAAAGATTATTCTTTGTCTTTCAGACTCAGATAAGCAATTATAAATCTGGCTACAGATATTTTTCATGCTTTTCTCTTTATATCCTAAGGCTCCTTTTTTTCATTCTAGGTTCTCACTCTTATTTATATTACTCTGGAGAGTTTTATTAAGTGAGTTACTGGGGAAAAAAAAAAAAAGCAACCCTATGTTTTTCTCAAGGTCCAGAATGAGAGCTTGAATTCTGAATTGCAGGGAGAGTAGGTTCCTACCAGCTCACATATAGGTAATCAGTCCGTTACCCCAACATGAATGCCAACAATTTCTTCACTGCCTTCATTCAGATTTCTTCTGCCTGGCTTCTTCAGGATCACCAGCTGGAGAGGATGCAGTCATCTGCATTTCATGTGTTCAGCTGCCTGTGCTCTTTGAACCGTGGTTTCAGCGTTGCTCCAGCCCTTCATCTGTCAGCACTAGATGAGCAGAATGCTGATATTCCAGGGCTTTTTCAGAACGTGGATGCTCCTTTTGGCCCATGGCTCACTGTCTCCAGCCAGCAGAATCTCTGAATTCCTCCCCTCTGATTGCCCCTTGGCCACTGCTTTGCAGTTCTGGACTGTGGCTACGTGCTCAGGCTGTCCCATGTTTTTTGAGGCACACTAGAATAGGAAAAGATCCAAACTCTTTCTTCTCTGATCACATATGGGATGGGAAATCTCACAGCACCTTGCTGAATTGTGTCAAAAAGTAGAGAATCTTGTTCTTAACCTGTGAGGAAGCTTTTCATCCTTCAATAATAATAATAAAAAAAGCTGTAGAAATGTCAGGGTACGCTGAACACATACTGAGAATTTGGCTGATATAGTGTGATTACAGCCAGAATGAGCACACCAAAAATTCTGTGTCCCAGAATTCTGCATGTGAGAAAGACTATTAATACCATATCAGCTAGGAGTTCCGTGAGGAGCAGAGCAAACCCAGTTTCTTGCTGGCATTCCTGGTGTCATGGGGAGACAGAGGTGGCTGCTGCCAATCAGTTTCTAGAGGTGGGCTGAGGGCAGCGATTTCTGAGCTGTTCAAAGGTGTCACAGACAGAATGGAGGATTTGGAAAGGTTTATCAGGGAGGCCCTCCTGCTGAGTCACGAGGAACAGAAAGGACCCCCTTGCTTTCCAAACCCCTTCTCAGAGACAAGATTCCAACCTGGCCCCAGACTTGGTCAATTGTTTATGTCTAAAGGATTATATAGGTGTAATTGAGTCTTTGTACAACTTTGTCCTTCAGGAGCAAGGATGGTAAACCAAATACATGTATATGAATAAAATCACTTATTTATTTGAATTGATGATGATTAGACTACACAGAATAGGTAGGTATAACTCTAAGTGCACTACTTATTGCAGCATTATTGAAGCAATTGTATCCAAGCCAGCAAGATTAATTATTAAGTAGATGTTGATGTTACTCGCCCATAGCAAGGACCATGGGCAAAGCTCTTTTACTCCCGTGGTGTTTAGCTTTGGGCTTGATGAGTCTGGCTGGTCTCAACATGCTTCAACACCAAAAGCAGCTGATCCTCCTTCTCCAGCCAGCACTGCTCACTTTTGCACTTAGGGTGAATTTAGAGCTGTTTCACCCCCACCTAGGCAGAGCATCCTGGTACAAAGGGATGCCTGGGGTGCCCTGCCTCTACCCACTATCGTTTACCAGACCAGTCAGGTGATCCCAGGTGGCTGGGAAGCATTTGGGGAGAGTTTGAGATGTTAACTGTTGGATTTTAGGGATTAAGGGAAAGATGCAGTTCATTTTGAGCATCCTATCTGGAAGAATTCCAGTGATTCACAGTGTGGGGGAATGCAAAGAAGAGACAAGACAGGCAGCTTGCATCGTCTGACAGCTGAGTGGCTCTGTAGTTCTGAGAACATCCTGTCTCGGTGTATCCTCAGATCTGACAGCTTTGCTCTGTCAGGCAGGGACTGCTCTGTGATCCTGTAAAGTTTATCTTGGTTTTCACGAAACACCCCTGTACATGCCCAGCAATATCTCTCATTGCCAGTAAGTCAGCAGTGTGCAAGTGCCAGCAGCTAAATATCCAGGAATGTTATATTCAAACGTGACAAAACCCCATGAGATGTGTTAAAAGCAAACACATTTTCTCTGGACTTTGTGGCTTGTACTCAGTGGCAGCCTTTATCACACAAACACAGATGAGGATTCTTGACAGGGTTTTAACCTCTTCTAGGAGAAGCTGCGTATCTTTTGATTTTCTCATTTTTCTTATAATCCTGTATTTACAAGCAGAACTAGTAAAATAACAGAAAAACACATTAAGTGGGGAAGGTTTGGCAAACCCAGCATAATCTCATTGAGATGATTGATGGGTTTAGATCTTGTTTTCAAAGAAGGAGTTCAAAAATCTATCTCATCACAGAATTTAGGGCAAAATACCTCCATGGTATAAATAGATGTAAATCCACTAGAGAAAGTGCAGCTATATCCATTCACCAAGGGTGATTTTGTTGTTTTGTTGATAACATCAATGTATATTACAATTAGCAGCTCTTAAAGACGTTGACACTTTCTTTGATGGGTGCTTCAATGCAAATGCTTTGCTTTTCTTCTCTTTTGATTAAAAGTCTCCATCCTGGAGCCTCAGAGTCTATTAAGTGTTGTGTCATATACATTTTTGCCTTTCCCTTATGTCCCTTCTGAGACTTGTATGCAGGGCACAGTTGTTTCTGTGCTCCAATTCGAAATGCCCACAATTCTATGGCTTTCTAGTAGATATGTCAGACTGGATGATGGTTGTTTTTTACTTCAGGTGAAACATGATAGAGTTTGTGGTTCCTAATGAGCTCGTTCCACAAACCAAGTCTCAGCTTTGCGACAGTGAAACGTGTGAGTCAGACCTTCAAGATAAAGGTCTTATGCAACTGCTTAACATTTCAGCAGGTTGTTTATAACATCCTTTGCATTCAAGCCTCTTTGGCTTTAAGCATTAGGACTGATTTTGTGACAGAGCGGTGTACTGGATCTGTCAGGGTTGGAGTTAACTTTGCTCACAGCCGCCTGTGTGGTGCCCTGCTCTGCATTTGTGCCTAAAGCGCTGCTGCTGCTGCTGCTGAGCAGTGCAGGGCTCTGTCTGCTCCCCCTGCAGTCACTGCGCTGGGGGCTGAGGCAGGAGATGAGGAAGGGTCACGACCAAAGGATATTCCATTCATTAGGCTCAGCACTAAAAGCTCAGGGAGAGGAGGTGGAGGAGGGGATGTTTGTGCTCATGGTGTTTGTGTTCTCAAGCAATGGTTGCCTGTGCTGGGACCCTTCTTCCCAGGGAAGTAGTGAATGAATTCCTCTTCTTGCTTTTGCTGTCCCTGTTGAACTTGGTCCATGAGTCTTTTCACCTCCCCCTCTTTCTCCCCAGAGAATGGAGTGCTCGAAAGGCTGGATGGGTGTTTGGCTGCTGCTTGAGGTCAGCCCACCACAAGCACTAGAAAACAGATGCTCAGCTCCTGTTGCTCATAGACGTTGCTCATCTTATTTCTCTGCATGAGGTATCATTGTTATTGCAGAATGTTCCTCTGCTTTTACATTTTCACCTACTTTTACATTTTCCCTTGCATTCAATTTCCTTCCAAATAATTAGTTGTGGATGTAATGACATCATCCCAATTCGCTCTGACTGCCCACACCCAAACAGTTGTCCATTTCTGCAAAACTGATTAGGAATGACACCTTTAAAAACATTTCATTTCAATTAGCATTTAGTTTTCAGAGTGAATGCCTCGTGGAATCCCAGACCCCTGAGATGTCAGAGACTAATACTGATTTCCTCCCCTAATTCAGCAGGTTTGGACAAAAAGGTTGGAAGAGACTGGACTACACAGTTTTAAAGGAGCTGTTTAGAACTAGATTCATCCAGAGTTTCTGCCCAGCTTTTTCACTGATGCCATTGCAGGGTGCCTCACCTGCAGAAGGTTGCTCGCAAGGGCGGTCTGAGCCCCCCAGGAGGGTGGCTGAGCAGCTGACCAAGAATATGCTTTGTCTTATTTTCAGTCTTATCTTTTCACTGAGTCCATTCTACAGAACCTCTGCTGAGCCCATGGGGTCAGAAGCTTCAGGTCCATAAATGCAACTCCTGACTTGCAGTGGCCTGATGGATGATCCCCAAAGGAGTTGGAGTTTGCCATTGCTGCCAGCAAGTTCAGCCTAGCTCAGCCTCTGAGCACATACACCAGCCATGTCTTCACACCAGAGGAGAATACAGTTATTCCTTCATTTTTATTATTTCCTTTTTGTCCAGCTTCTCTTCTGCTCATGCTTCCTGCAGTTTTTATAGAAAGATATTTTTAAAATGTGGGTGAACTGGTTTGTTATTAATTGTGTTTGCTCTGTATAATGATGGGTATTTCTAGCAGAATCCATCCTTTTAATCCAATTCTTTGCCACATATACACAAAGGGAAACAAAATGCCTTTAGGACATCATATATTTGTAAAGAACATTAGTAATGCGGTGAGGTAGATCAGCTTAATGCATTCATTTGAAGACTAGGGTCTAAATTTAGATTTATTCCCAAATGAGAAGGGCTTTGTGGCCTCAATTTCAATAGCTGTTTCAATCCAAAACTACCACAAGAGTCAGTGCAATGAGTAGTCTTTGATATGAAGTTTGGGAAGGAATGATAGATTAGAAGCTGGACCTCCAACCTTCAGTGGAAATTCATGGCAGAAATTCCTTGGATGCCTGACTTTGGTCTCTGTCCAACCCTTCTGTGAGTTCTCAATTTCACCAAATTCCCCTTGATTTATGGCAGGTTACTCATAAGGCCCAGGTGTCCCTGGATGACACAACAAAGCATTCACGTCACAAAGCATTCATGTCTTTCATAGGTTCATGGTGCTGGGAGTGTAGGGTTGGTGCTGCAGCCTCTGAACTTGCTTTCAGTGCAACATTCCCTGCTGTGGAGTGAAAGCCACAGCTCCGGGTGCGAGATCTGGGTTGGGCTGGAATTGTCACCCTGCTTTACCAGCAGTGCAATGGCAGCACGTCCCAGAGCTGGCATGGTTGTCACTGTAGAGGAGTTTCTGTGTAACCCTGAAAATGACCAAGCTTTTAGAAGCACATGGGGAAGATTCACTAAGCTATTGTGCAGCTTATGAGCAGGTCTTATGCCGGATGCAAAGCTGGGGTCAATTCTGTCATTTCGTCTTTCTATATTAAGTGTCATAATCTTTGCCCCTTGTATATGTGTAGCCTCCATCAGGGAAAACGGTAATGAGTTTTCATACCAAGGGGATATTAAATCCCCATTCCCCTTCAGTAATGTATAATGTCAACAGCAGCCTTTGATGAATTCAGCTTCTTCTTAATTAGATGCTTGAGCAAGAGATTATTAATCCATTTACCTCAAATTCTAATTGTACCATGAATTGCTTGCTGTTTCATGCCCAAGTTTATGATCATAGTTATCTTCTTACAGCCTTTAAGAAGTCATACTCGTAAGTGAATGTATTTCTGGAAACTTCAATTGTTGTGTTCTTGTTTGTATCACTTTTCTCAATATATGTGTGTGTAGATATTCTGAAAGCCCCACTCCATCGCCCAGGGGTATCCTGTAACACAAGAATTCAGCAATTGCAGCTAGATGCCATTTCCATGACAGTGACATCCAGGCTTTAAAGAAATAAATTTTAGGACCACAGAGGGGAACTGGGTGCTTCTCATGGCAAAGGCTGGAGTTTTTATACCAGAATTACTGAGTGGGCTTGGTTAGGAGACCTAACAACTTTGAAATGCATATTAAAACCATAAACTTCTGTAGTGATACTAATGTATAATTACTAATGATCCTATAGATCTAAAAATCAGTCCTAGGACATTCAGGGCAAGCCAGTCCATTTGTTAAAAGAGCATTTAGTTTCCTAAGTGACACACACTTGCCTGGATACAGCCAAGGATTCTTTTGAAAATGTCCTCAGAGCAGGCAGAAGGTTTTTTCCCTTTGAA
Organism: Pomatostomus ruficeps; assembly: GCA_013400735.1. NCBI lineage: Eukaryota > Metazoa > Chordata > Aves > Passeriformes > Timaliidae > Pomatostomus > Pomatostomus ruficeps. Next base: position 310,868 of record VYZT01043210.1, read on the forward strand.
CAGGCTGAACTGGCCTAGTTTGCAATCCATGGTGAATACTGCAATGGCTCCATCTGCTGAAACAACTAAATCACTGGGAGCTTCAAAAAGTTGCAGCAAATGGGATTTTTTTCTCCTGAGTTCTGTGCTACTCATGCCCTCTGTGTTTCTGTGTCTGGGGTGGGCTGTTTCAGAACGGACTCAGAACATACTGTAGCTTCTCCGTGTCTGTGTGTCCCCACGGAGCAATGGGACTGACAGGCATGTGACTGACATTCAGTCAAGTGGAATAACAAATGATAGTGGGTGAAGCCACTTCCTCAGCGTTCCTATTTTCACATGGGCTTTTGTGCGAGGGTTGCCGTGTGCAAATAGGGATTTAATGGCACCATTAAATGCTACAGTGATACCTGGGAAGAGAGAAAGGTATTAGAGTGAGGGTAGCAGGTTTTTCTGTTGTGTTCTATGGTTTTAACCACCTATACTGGCTGCTATTAAAAAATACAAACAAACCCTCCCACAGTCACTTCCTATTCTGAATACTGTGGCAGACGACAACTCTCCTGGCACTGCTGGGCTCACGTGTTGCCGAACGATTGCTTTCCAGTGGTGTTTCTGATGTGCTCACTGACAGCTTGTCCTGGTTGTCCTTTCCAGTGCAGAGCTTGTTTCTCGTTAGGGTCCCTCTATCTCACTGCTGAACAAATTCCAGCTGGGTTGAAGCTGGCTGCTCCTGTCCCTTCAGTTCTGGGAGGCCCCTCACGGCAGAAGCTGAGTGTGTTCACAAGCAGCTGGGCCAAGTTTAGTTCCAAGTATGTCTAAAACAAAATCATACCTGCACAGCTGAGTGCCACTGTGTCTGGTTTGAGACAAGAGAACAATTTTAGGTGTCTGTTTTGAATATATCTGGCAGACTGCATGAACAGAGATATCTGCAGTCGGAATAGCAAACACAGAGGAGTTTCTTGCACTGTCCGCACTCGGGTAGCTGTGGCCACTTGGTGTGTGAGCTGCTGCTTCACTGTAATTGTTTTACTCTCCTTTCTCATAGTTGGAGGGCAGCTGACCTTGTTTGTGTACCTCATCATTGCCCTGAAAGTGTGTCCCACTACCTGGTGAGCCTGTAAGAAGAACTGCCAGGACACAGACAGCCGATCCCAGAACCCTTCGTCAGCGTGGTTGGCAGCAGCCATTGAAAACTGTGATCTGTTTATGCATGGGCTGAGCTCAGAACTGGGATTTCTGCACCCTACAGTTTTCTGAACCCCTCCCAGCTCTGCCAAGGATGTACTTTGTGACTTGGAGAAAGTCAGATCTCTCTTTTTCAGTTTCCACTCAGAGTCTCTTTGGGCCATGGAGGTATCTTTTGCCCCACCAAGACTGGAAGGATAAATTGACCTGTACATTTGAAAGCATGAATTGCCATGCAGGGCCAGACCCTGCACCAAAAGGGAAGTTTTGTCATTGATTTTGAAGGGAGGAGGACTATGATCCAAGTGCCTACAAGTGGGCAAACCCCACAGTGGCAGAGCAAGTTAGTGCATAAATTCCTTCCCATCTCTCCCTCAAACATCCCTGCTGGCTTTTCTTATTCACTTAACAATATTCCTGCTCAGTCTTCAGACTCAGCTTTCTCCTGAGTTTTGTTTGTTCCCGCTGTTCTTTCTAGTGGGGCCCCTCTGCTTGCAAAAGGCACTTTGATTCATCCTGTGCTCTTGACTTGAAGATAATAGGGTTTATCTGATCTGGTGAATCACAGGAAGTTCCTCTGCATCTCTGTCTTGTGGACTGAGTGAAGCAGAGCCTCTGTGGAAGACAGACATGGGATCATAGAAGTAAAGAGTGTGTACAATGTGCCTGACTCAAGCTTGTAACTAATTCAGTGCAAAACATGCCTTTTTTGCCATGAGTGTATGGGGAATTATGGCTAAAATTATGTCAGTTCCCCTCTGCCTTTGACAAATTTGAAAGCAGTGTTACGCTGATGCTGAGGGTTTTTTTTCAATACTACACTGCATGCTTCTTTTTAGTCAAAGTCTTATTTATTCTGCTTTTTAACTTCTCAGCTCTCCTCTTCTTAGAACATTTGAATCTTTTAAAATGTAGTACAAGTTGTTTTCTGGTTATACTACTAGTATTTTGTGGGGCACATAACCTCAAACTGGACATTTTTCATGACAGAATCTCCTTTTAAATTAACCCAAGAATGGCAGCATTGAATTCGGGCTTCCCATGTGTGTGTGTGACAATGAAGAAGTCATTTGTGCCAGGGGCCCAGCTCACAGCCAAAACCTCAGAGACAAGAGGAGGTGATGCTGTGAAGGAGCTCATAATCAGGGGCCCAAACACAGAGAGACACAGTTAATAATTTTTGCAGTGATCTGGTGTTCACTGTGCCCCATTTGTACGTCAGGGGAGCAGTGCTGGGGTAAGCAGGCACACGGTCATAGACAGTGGCTGCTCTGGGTCTGGGCTGGTGGAAGGGCCCAGTGAATGCCAGAAGCCAGAGGAAAGGGATCCCTGACCCAGTTTGCTGGAGACTGCCCAGGGATCAAAGCAAAAGCAGAAGGGGGTGCAATATTCCTGCTGATACCATCACCTTGACGTCATGAGAAGCTGAGTAGTGCAGGATCAGCCATTCCTGGTTACGTAACTCATTTGTGGCCTCAGATTCATTTGCTCCCTTTTATGCATTTTGTTGGCAGCAGAACATTCCAGCCATTGCCCCAGGAAGCATGAAAGAGGGCAGTCAGAGCCGATCACATACCCAGTGAACCTGAAAGGGAAAGGTAGCTAACCATCCTTTTCCAGTGGTTACCTCTTCTCTGTCAGCCGAGTAGGATTTTTATAACAAATCCTACCCCAGGTTGCTGATAGGCCAGCAAGTGGGTAGCTGCTTCTGCCACCAAAGGCATAACTATCCCTTTCATAATCTCTTAGGTGTGACATTATTCCTTCAAAATCCAACCTTTGTTGGAAATGACTGATTTTAGAAGTGACCTAGCATTGCCAGCTTCAAGCTTGGTGTTGTATATGTGACAGCACTTTGGGTATAAGAAGTTCTGCCACCTCCTCCTGCCTGGTCTGTTTTGTGTGCATGTGTCTTTCATCAGGCAATGGAGACAGAGAAAAAAGTTCAAACAGAAAGCATTTTTAGAAAATCACAAGTGTTGGTGGCTAGTGAGTTTTTCAGGGCACATGCAGGTCCTGAGAACATTTGCAAACACATTTTTGAATTATCCCTTTTTGGTGGCTGATAAAATTAATTTGCATCTTTGAAAAGTCCCTTCACTTGGACTCCTTAGGTGCTGTGAAGACTTCTGTGTTCTGAAGGTCAGGGTGTTAGCTTAGGCTCCCGAGTGGCAGTCTAACATTAGATATCTGTTTATTGAAAATCCCCAAACTCATCATCACGAGTTCCACGTGTGATGTGTGTCTCACAGGCCTGCAAGCCATCAAGGCAGGCAGCCTGCTCTGCAGAGCCCCGGTGATAGTGCCTGCCCGCCGTGCAGCGGTGCAGGAGCGCTCTTTGATCTGCTGGGCAGAGATAAGGCCCTGCTAAGAGGATGTATTTACCTTAGAAGCTCTCTTTGATGGGTCCTCTCATTCGTGAGAGCAGACCTCTGTGTCTGCTCAATTTCTTTGCACAAACACCGTATCAGCTTTTCAGCACAAGGCTCTGGGGTGCTGCACCCCTGCCCTGTGCAGGAGCTTCTGTGCTGATCGTGACAGGGCAGCACTCAGTCCAAGGGACGACTGCAGGGGATTTTATCTGCCATGAAGTGCAGCTGGGGCTTAGAAGGCTCTTCATCTTTATCCTTAGAGCCAGGTTATAAGTCTGATGAGTGCTTTATCATTTAGAATATGCAAGAATGGAGAACAAATCTTTCAGTGCCCCACCCTTTAATATCAAGGATATTCTTAGTCACTTCAACAAACCAGCAATCACCCTGTGTCATTACAGTGTAGATAATATCTCCGTGTCATTCAGTGTTAACCCATCAACATTGCAGCCCTGATCTTGGCACCATTCTGTTTGCTGTCACATTATCAGTCTTGAAGGAAAGCTTAAAGACCCTATTCTTCTTTTCACTTGAGGTTCAGTTATGGTAGGGATTTAGTGATGTGCTGGTCACGGCTCTGTGCAGTCACAAGAGGATGTACATGCCCCATTCTCAGGGCTGAGAATGGTTTTCACAAAGCCCGAGGCTCTGCTTAGGATTTGTATATTTACATGGGTTTCAACCATATAGTGACTCCAATCTATTTCCTAGCTACAGTTAATGAAACCATGATCAGGTATGCACTGATACGGCACCCAGAGCTCCACAGGACAAGCTGGATGTCGGAGCAGAACAATTTTACACTAGATTGTACATAAAAAAAACAATGTGGTATTTCCCTTCTTTCTTCCCAGACTCATAATACTTTCTGCTAGACCTCACACTTTGCTACCACCTGAATTTTCTGAGAAATTCACAGGGCAGACACAGCTGTGTCATTAAAAGGCTCCTGAAAGTAGTGAGAAAATGACACTGCACTTATACCTGTCCACTTCAGAGACTCTCCTAGGATGGTAACAGTTCTTGTGTTGAGCCAAGAGCTTCATACCAGGGTTGGCAAATGCTCCCTGGGATACTGACATTATACCTGTGTGTCAAACACTGTCCTATCACACAGACATACATCTTTTGCTGTTTGCCAAAAAGTGGGGAGCTATTTCTGAGATTGCAAAACTATTTTCTTAACTCTGCTGGGCCCTGGAGGAGTAAACATGCATCCTACAGATTGTATGTGCGCTGCTAGAAGTGCAGCCATCACCAGAGCTGTCTGACACTCCTCTCCTTGTGTCCAAGTCCAACAATGATGCAATTATGCTGTGAAATAATGACAATTTCAGACATTACAGAGTGGTATTTTGCTACTCATGGGGATTTTACTCAGCCTTTCCTAATCCCTCCTCCCCTTTTTTAGGATATTTGAATGGAAGTTACTATTTGATCGTCAAGGATTAACATTTAAAGGGCTCTTGTAGGGTCTGATGATTTCACAGACATAATATGAAGCATGTGGGGCTTTCACCTCCTGCCAGTGAACCAGCCCAGATTAAGGCCTCTGGTCTAGCAGCTCATCACAGGCAAGACTGAGCATGGTCCAGCGCCAGTGCAGGCAACGCACATGGTGAGAGCTCTGACACACTGACAGTGCGAGGAGTCCTTGCTCGGAGATGTTGACATCTCGTGTTAGAGTGAGTAATGTGCTGGGACGTGTGCCAGCCTCCGAGACCTTCATGGGAAGGCAGCAGCGTAAGCAGTTTCAGTGTCAGTTAATTACACTTGAAGACGCTGTGGTGGTTGTGGTATCTAAACACAAAATAGACGGAGATGCAGAGCGATGCCTCAGGACATGGTGACTTTAATGTGACACAATCAATGAAGGGCTTTGAAGTCTTGTCTTGTTTTCTTTGCAGATATTTCTCTTTGATCTCATGCAGGGGTTTTCTTTCTACAGGTGTTGGTTTTTTGTTTAATGTCAAAGCCGATGGATCCATTGTCACACAACAAGAGCTGCTGGATGTAGTTCTTAGCCTCTGACATTAGCGGAAAGTTATGGCTGACCTGCATCACTTAGTTCTCGAAACCTCCTCTGTGACACCTTAATGCTGGTGTCCTGCAGGAAGGGCCCACTTTATCATGAGTTTACCTATCCTCATCTCCCTAAAACACAGAGGCTGCCCCCCAGGTGATGATTCCAGTGCCTACTCAGTGTAGCGAAAGGAAAGGGAAGACACTGGGATCCGAGGTGTTGCCTCTCTCATTTTGTGGCCTATTAGATGACCCTTTGATCTCTGGATGATTTCTCTACTCTGTGAAAGACTGTAACTTTTTAAGGTACTTTGGGATCCACAGAAAAAAAGCGTTGTAGCTGCATTAATACAAATAAATCTTTTCCATGCTTCCCGTGGCACTCTCCCAGAAGCTGTCACTGGCTTTGTGCAGGATCTCCCACAGAATTTCTCCAGAACCCTTTTTCTGCCAACAGCATGGGCAGCTGGAAAATAATAAAAGAATATTTGTTCAAAAACTTGTGGGGGGCATAAAGTATATTTTTCATGCCTGTATAAGTATGATATGGTTGTAATAAAGCCATTGCTGTATTAAAGTATTTAAAACAGCTTCCCCTCCAAGCTGCTCACACTGGGGGATGTGCTGTGGGTGCTCTTGGCTGTTAAGACACCCCAACTGAACTTTTTTTGTGCCTTTTTGTCTTAGATAGAGAAGACTGGAGGACTTTGTCCTGCTGCCCTTGGCCTGTCCTGTCTGTACAGGAGGGTTTCAGTGGTGAAGACTTTAGAGCCATCCTCATCCTCTCTTTGCCAGTGCCAGCATCTCATCAGTCCATATGGACTTACATGCAGCAGAGGCTGCAGCTGTGTTTTCTCACCAGAGCAAACACAAAATAATGAGTCAGTTTGCAGGGCCTTCCAATCAAAACTGTGTGTACCTTAATTCCTCTCTATTTTTCCTTTCAGTGCATTTTACAAAATATACACGAATCAGCAAAGCTAATAGATGTAAGCAAATAGTGCCAGTTTATTTTCTCTAAGCATATTCTACTTCATATCATTGCTAGAGGTGATGTTCTAGTCTGTTTTATTTGTTTTTCCTGGAAATAGAGTGTTTCTTTCTCACAGAATACCTTTGAAATTAACGTAAGGTCAATCTACAAGGTTTTTGTTGAACAGCTGCTCTGATGTGTTTGTTACAGAGTTCACCTTCACTGTAGAACAAAGGAGGTCAGGGAATGCAAGCACGTGGATTCTGTTCCCTTCTAAATGTAGTCAAATTCCATTCATTGCCCTTCATGGCGGTGTTACTGAAACACCTTCACACAAAATACCAATATCAAAAGCAGTGGATTTCACGGAGTCTCTGCGTAGTGTCTCCTGTGAGAATCATTATTTTATGTAGGCTCTTTCATCAGTTTTTATGAGGCTTGAAGAGGTATCAGTACTTTGCAGTAGAAAGGCTTTTTTGGATAAGAGTATTTTGCAGTATTTCTTAAAACCTGCCTGCAACTTAATCCCCTGTCTGGAGAGTATTTAATTTCCAGCTTTTTCCTGGCTTATTTTTGGGCTGTTGTCTCCTGGCAGTGTAAGTCTTTGGTGGTTTGGGGATCGAAGTGTGGTATCTGATAAAGCAGCATTTCCTGCATCCCGTTGGTCCTGAGGAAGGAGGCTGTGAATGGCTGTGTGTGAGCTGGGCAATGACAGCCTGTGCTGGCTGGAGCACATGCTCTGCATTCACAGCCAGCTTCATGCAGTGACTCGTGGTGACACAGCCAGGAAGAGAGGAACACACAGAATCTGGGCTGAGAACAAGAAACAGACCTTTTTAGAGCTGGAGTGAAAATTCCAGCATTATTTAGCAGCCATGTCCCTTTTCCAAACACTTGTGCAGGAAGAACCATCCCATATCTGAGGGAACCACGTGGGTTATTTTCTTCCCTGGTTTCATTCTGCCCACTTCACTCACATTGAATTCCCATGCAAAGCATCTCCACAGTTCCCCATCTGCTGGGCCTGACCCACTCAGGGGGTCTGCATCCTCTGCATGGGAATTTATGAGCAAAGTTGCTGTGCAGGAGGAGCAGGGGGTCTTTTGCTGCTGCACCTCAGAGCCCTGGTGACCTTTATGGCGAGTTATTGCCCTCCCAATCATTCATATTATTTTAAGTGGACTTGGGCCCAGACTCAACAACCAATTTTAATCCCTGAACCTCCTGCTGAAGTTAATGGGCTGCAACATTCATGTTGACTTTAGTGCTTTAGTGAGATTTCTCTCTTGTGTTTCACTTATTGCTCTTTTCTGTATCGGAACCTTTTCCATTCTATTTAAAGTGTACAGGGACTGAGCACAGCTCTGCCATCTCCGCTTGTTGCACAGTGTTCCTTGCACACCCTCCAGGTTGTTAAATTCCATGATATTTGGGGGAGAGTGTTAATAGCTAGGATTCTGCTCAGGGACCAGCTTTGAAGGTGTCTGGGATGGCATTCAGACTGCATGGTCTGTGGGGCTGCCAGACACTGACTTCACAGAATTGTAGAATCTTGGAATGGTTTGTTGGAAGGGACCATAGAGACGTTCTAGTTCCATTGCCCTGCTATGGACAGGGATCTCTTCCACTAGACCAGGTTGCTCAGAGCCACGTCCAACCTGGCCTTGAACACTTCCAGGGATGGAGTGTCCAGTTTTTATGAGGCAGCTTCCCTGGGTAAGCTTTCATCACCTGCTATCCCCACTGCAACATGAAACACTAATCACTGGGAGGACTAATTAATAGGTGGCCTGGATAAAGCCCTTGCTTGTTTGTCCTGACTCATCCAGCATTTACACCCAGATGTGAAGACACAAATAACTAGCACTGAAAGTTTGCCGCGGACAGCTGTAGATTTTCAATTAACAAGTCTTGGTAATCTTGGGGAAGCAGCTGCCACCATTGTCTTGTATGTTTTTTCCCCTCTACCTTGTACTACTGCTGTCAAGACATGAGGATTGATTTGTGTTTCTGTGCACTAACGTGCAGACAGGATTCAAAGCTGAGATTCTCATTATACCTATGCTTTCCCAGCTTGGATTCATCTGACTCCCTTTCCTTCTGCCTGCCTTTCAGGCTGTGCATGCCCAGGGAATGATAATGCCAACAAACAGCAGCCTTTCCGTGTAGGACAGCTGAGCCAGGTGCTGCTGGCTGCTGTGTCCAGCGATGCGTAGTCCCTCAGGGTATCACACAAGACATGAGAGGACCTTGTTTGACATCAGTGTTTCTCTCACAGCATCCCCCCTGCACATGTTTACTTCAACAGTGCAAAATGCATCTTGGCCTTGCACCCTGGTGTGTTATTTTCCTCACCCCAACACAAAGCCTCAGCACACTCTGGAGTAAATTGTGATAGGAGAGATGTCTAAAAGTCTCTTTTCTGAGGGCTGTGAGGAGCAGCTTTTTCCATTTGTTGCTTTCTTGGACCATCAGCCTTACAATGAAGGTATGGTGGATATTTTCTGTCTGCAATTTATCTGACTTTTTCCTTAGCTGTAGCTCAGTGTCTTCCTTTACTCTTCAGGAACATTTAGCAGAGGACTCTGTCTGGCCCCACAAAAGGCAACACCCTTCCAAGTGCTGCAGTCTGATTTCAGTGTCATTTTCCCCTTCTTTGAAAGATTTTCCTGTGCCTATGTTTCTGCCGAAATAACTAGCCAGTGTTTTTCACTCTTCTAATCACAGCAAGTTTTCAGTCTCTCCTCATGTTTACTTCCTTGCAGTTCCTTTGTGTTTAACCTTTGAATTGTATCTTTTACTTTGTCTGTTTGTTCCAGGATCGATGGCTGCTAAAGTCATTTTCCACATTAGTTTATCATGGCATTCGACTCCTGCACCTTAGAACAGGCACCTTGTGTTAGAAGTGTCTTTGTTGTCCCTCAGCTTTTTTTATAGGTGCCAAAGCCAAGATCTTTCACTATTTAGCTCAGGAGCAAAAAATTGCAAAACCTTTCAGTGAGAATCCATAGGAGATAACTGGGATATCGACACAGCGAGGTGCAGACAATGCCACGCCTGCGCCAGCCATGCCCGAGGCCTCCAGACACGCACCAGCTCCAGCTAATCCTGCATTACACAGAGCTGAGCTCAGGCTAAAGCCACCTCTTGGCTCAGACTGGCGCTACCTTCAGAGTTTGCCCTGCTTTGGGTAGGGCACCCAGCCCATTGACCTCCAAATTATTCCGTGATTCATCGCCACCCTTCCCTGGCTACATGACTCCTGGGCAGAAGGTGGCCTGTGTACATGCTCAAGGCTCTCAAAAGAAGACTCCAAAAACTGCCCAGGCAATTCCTGTCCCATCCAGAGATATGCCAGGGGAATGGCTGAATTCCTTGAAAGCCTGTGTTTAAAGCCCAAGGGCCCAACACCTCCATTTTCTGTTTCTGTGAAACTATTTATGACATGGGGTTTACACTGTTTCTTGTATTGCCCTGTTTGTATCACAATACTGAGCTGTAAGTAGGATCTTTATTCCTGTGTAAGAGCCCTCATGCTTGAAGAGCAACATTGGTGTAGTTCATGGTAATTAACAGGTCACAGCTGCTGTGTGCAGACAAGGTTCAGGATGGTAACACTCCTGGAAGGTAACACTGTGTTTAATAAATGAGAATTTATGAACTAAAGGTCCTGAGTAGATGTGTTTGCTGTCACCCTGGTCACTTAATGAAGGCTTTTCTTCTTAAAATAACAAATTGCACACTTTTGCCATCACCACACGGCATCCCCTTCATCCATGGCCAGAGAAATGGACTGAGGAACATGAGCAGAGACCAAAACTGTCTCAGTCTTGTTTTCTTAAGAGCTGTTTCTCATGCTCTCTATTCCAAAATTATCTCATTACACAGCACAGACCCATATAGCTTTGCAATATACTCTTAGTACCTTGCCCACCCTTGGTCTGTGAACTTATTTATATCTGAAACATTTCTATTTGTTGTCTTTTTAATGTCATGTTTTAAAGCTTCTCACGGTGCTTGGCCTGCAAATGGATACTTGAAATCAAGATGAGGTAAATCTCTTTATGAGAACAGTTGCTGTGGAAAGGGTACATTTATAATAGATTATATTCAAACTGTGCTGGAGGAATTGAATTGAACCAAGAGGGAAATATTATTTTTATTGCCTACTCCTCCTGTAAATGACACATCATTTCATCTGGCTCATTTTTTTATTGGCATTCTCCCTCCTGCCTGAATTGCAGAATTACTGTGATTTAGAGACTGGCAATTTTACTGAGACCAGTGTCTTTCAGGTAAGGTGTCTTTCACCTCTTGCAAAAAGTGTGCTGCTGCTTTATTTGAAATGAGACTATCAGACAACATGATTTAGATTTGTTAAGAATTGTACATCAGTTTTCAAACTAGAACACTGGCACAGGTCTAATTTGACAGATCTCTGGCATGACAGAATGTAACAAGTCGAGTTCAGTGCATAATACATGTTTGGGGAAAGCAAGATAAGATTTTCACAAAAAAAAAATAAAAGTGAAAGCCCTGTTGTATCTCACATTTAGCATTTTCATTGATATTGTGAGGACATCTTGATATCACTAACAGATGACAAGGAGTCAGCAGCTAAACAAAACTGTACACATCCAACTACAGATTCCTTGACTAGAGCTGAAGTCATTCAGAAGCTGCCATACTTCCCATTGAGACAGAACATTTCTGATTGAAACAAAGTTTTTTAAAAAGTGAGATAACCCTTTCTCAGAAATTCATTTTGGTTACTCTTTTTGTCTGTTTGATTTTGGAATATCTCATTTTCAAATGAACAGTTTTTATCTTCTTTAGGAGTAGATGAATTCATTATACTTAATACTTTAGCCAGTAAAACCCCCTTAATGCATGTTATATGTTCATTAGATATCTATTTACCATATACATATCAGTAATTGCTCACTTGAAAAAAATATTGAAAAGTTAAATATTGAACGCACAGAAGTTCTAATGTGGGTTTCCAAAGAGAACAGGGACTTGCATTGACCGAGAAGGGAAACAGGATCTGCAATGCCTTAAAGGAATAGGATTTGATATGAGACAGAGAGACAGAGAGAGAGACTTACGTTAGACGTGATGTTAATAAAGTTGATTTTGATCTCTCTAGTGTCACATTAGTCAAGAATACAGCCCTTTGCTTTCAAACATCATTAGATTTTTTAAAATGTGTAAAATCTAAAACCCATTCAAACTTGTTAACAGTGAATGTAGATTTTGTAGTATTATTTTATATGAAAAACAGAAATTATTCACCCTTGCAGCAGGTGCTACATCAGGGCAGGGTGCAGGTCAGACGTCCCCCACTCCCCAGTTGTGGTGGCAGTGGGACAGGGAAACCCTGAGCCAAGGTAGCCCCGGTCAGTGGGGATGCACAGCACGTTTTCGGCTGTGTCATTGCTGTTCTATCATTTTCCAAGGTGCTGCGAGAAGCTTTGTGTCCTTGCCATATCCTCTAAGCCAAAAAGATATCAAGTGTCGTAGTGTCTGCTCTCCGGGGATGCTGGCTAATAAAGTGCTCTCCAGCTGGCTGCCAGTGCCTGCTTCTTAAAAATAACTGAAACACACGAGGTTACAGAATCCATTAACCCAGGATGTGTTATTACCCCTAAGCAACCAAGACTTTTATGAGCTAAATCACAGCTTTGACAACAACATATTTTAGGAAATAATGCCATGGTTCTAAAAGTCATGAAGCTGTCTTAGAAGTCATAGGTTTAGGGTTTCTTCAGCAGGTCTGAGATTTATTTTTTAACATTATTATTATTATTACTATTATTATTATTACTAGTACATCTAATTCTTAACAATTTTTAAGTTTTCAAAACATACTAATTTTTTCCCCCTGATGAAATGTGGCTTCAGACCTTGGGCTCTGAGGAAATCAGTAAATATTGCAGTATGAAAACATGCCACAGTCTTTTAAATCCTGACTGTTAATTTTTAAGACAGTATAAGTTAACTGTAAGTTTCTGACACAGACACAGCATCTAAGAGAACTGCAAGGTTACAGTCCCCAGAGTATAATCAGAAGATGCTTTCTTTGGATGCTTCATCCTCTTTCACTGCTGAAAGTGTTGTCAGGAAGATAAAATTCAGTATTCTGGCAGAGCCAGAGACAAGGCAGCGAGTGCTGGTACCTCTCATCTGGCAGATGTTTGTCACTGACTGACCAACCATTCCAGTTCTCCCTGACTGCCCTGGCTTTGAGAAGGAAACTGGCACTGGGGCTGTTTGAATTACAGGCTCAGACACCTCCAGCTCCGCAGCAGCAGTGCTGGGTGTGTGTCACGACACAGGTGTGCAGCCAGGTGTGGAGGCTGCCGAGAGAAGTTTCCTTTTCTCCTCCTGGGAAATACCTACAGCTGGCAGATAATTTCCAGAATATCTTTCAGCACTTGATTTTGCCAAAATATAAAGCTGACCTTTTTAGAGGCTTTCTCTTGGTGCCCATGACTTCAGACATGCTTCTGGAACTAAGCCTGACACACCTTCTTGGCTGTCAAGGGCCAAAAAAGTATTTATCATCCTTAAGTTAGTTGTATTACCACACCAACTCTGCAGCTGCTATCTTGTGTTTGAGATCATGGTCTCTAAATCTGGAAAATATAATGGGATACTGCTATGGAAATGTAGCATGGCTCACAGCAAACAGCAAGTGTTGCCTGCATTTCTGGATTCAGGAGTGGCCAGGAATCCAGCTGCGCACAAGAAGGTTTCAGCTGTGCTGTGATAACCAGCCCACATGCAATTTGTTTCTTAATGCACCTTTATCTCTCCCACGGGGAAGGATGCCCATCCAGTAGGATGGGTGTGTGTTTTCTCTGGAGCTGTGTAATGAAGCCTGGTTTAACTCTTCCTCTTGCAGGAATGCAGACTCCCTCTTGGACCTGGGGTCCAGGTGGAATACCCCAGCCCAGAGATGGTTAGACAGGCACTGAATGCTCCAGTTCACATGTTCTGCGTTTGAAAGAGGAAATACTGGTGCTGGGAAATCAGTATCATTAACCAACTTCCTCCTTTTCGAAGGATGAACTTGCTATGGGTATGTCTGCCTCCTGCATGGCTCTGAAAGTTTGACTGGCTTGAAATTTAACTCAGAGGCATTGTAATTAAACCTTGGCATTTGAAGTAATTAACAAGCAGTCTACATTTTAGCATAATCTCAAAGGAACAGCAGAGTGCTGACAAAAATGAAATATGTTAATTTAAAAGTGTCAAAGTTCCTGTAAGCACGTGGTTCATACTGTTGGCAACAAGCTCTTCAGAAATAGCACTGTAGCCCCAGTAATCTAAAACCCAGCCCTTCTCTAAGGAGGGATCAAAGAGCGGAGTGTAGCTGCAGGAAACCGAGGGCCAGAGTCAACATTCCCCATCAGGGAATACATCTTACATCACCATCTCTGCTCCTTACCTCAAAATCTTGGGAAGGTCCAGGAAGCCCATACTGTGAGCATCTCCAGGAGCTGCCTAGGAAGGAAGCAGATTCCAAACCACTGTTTAGTACTTCATCTGGAAACTGGATCTTTTTTACATCTACAAACAGCCAGAATATGTTTCTTTCCATCAGTGTCTCTGGGAGTCTGTTCATCACCACATGCAGATTCAGAAAACTAAAAAATGCTGATGTGTTTTAGCCCAAAAGCCTCCAGGAGAGAGTGTTGTTCCCCTGTCACCCAGTGCCACCAGGGAGTGGGTACACAAGTCAGGATTGCTGCCGTTTGACTGCTTGAAGAATGTTGAAAAGGCAGCAATGTAAATTCCGAGCCTTTTCAGTGAAGAGGTCAGGACTGGCAGCATCTGTGACGATGACTCAGCCCCTACAAAGTCACAAGCATTTTGTGGAGCACCCTTGTGTCAATCTCCTGGTGATAAGAGCTTTTGCCGTGTTTAAAAAAGTAGTTCATGAAGTCAAGCTCCTGAGGCCAATAAATCAGAAGCCAACTAAAGGTCCTCAGATATGTTCAGGGCATCGAATAAGTACTGAACACTCAGGGAAAGCAGACGCAAGCTGCGTGTTTTCAGTGCCCTCGGTGTTAAGGAAACTTCCCGGTCTGACATTCCCGAGACTCTGGAAGTCACGCTCGCAGCGCCAGACTTCCACTGCAGCGACAGAAGCCCCTTCACAGCGGGCGGTTCCAGTGAGCTGAAGGGTGCTCCGCTGGACTCCCTGCACACGCAGCCAGACCAGGTTTCCTTCCCAGTTTAACCCTAGGTTTCCCGTCGCAGAGTCTCATGTGTCAAGTTCCATAAAGGCATTAATCCTCCAAGGAGGACCGGCAACAAAGGAAACCCTGAGTTTTTTATAACCTCACAGTCTCCCGACACGCAAGTCTCACTCTTCCTCCTGAGTCTCCCTCTCTGTGTGCATCCACCTCGCCGGCGTCACCCCTCTTCGTCTCCCAAAGCTTGGCAATTCCCAGCTCCCGATGTGTCCCTCAATGTCCATTCGCCTGGCTGGCGTCTTCGCTCCCTTTGTTATCCCAAAGGATTGCAATGCACGGCCTCTTGTCTCGGGCTCCGACCGAGGGCTCAATCTGCATCTCAATCTGCAGTTTGCAAGCCGAGCTTCCTGGACCCGATGTATTCCTCAACACTCAGTATGGACAGAGAGCCTAACTTAAGAAGTTGATTTTTTTAGGTTCTCCTCCTCCTATGTCACCAGATTTCTGATGTGTGCACAGTAAAAGAAGCAAATGAGGGGTTAAAACAGACCCTGTATCAAAGCTCACGGGGCTGGGCAGTGTGTGAAGGTTTAGACTTTGTTTCAGCAGCTCAGGGCAGCCTCCTTCCGAACTCCATCGCTCAATGCTGAGGTCTTGGAAACCAACCACGTTTCCAGCAGAAGCCTTAGCTATTGCATGAGAGATGCTTCCTTTGCTCAGGTGTGTGTGCACCCAGAGCAGCTCCTCCAGCAGTTCCTTGGCATTTTGGGGCTGACTCATACAAACCACATTATCCTGCTCCGTGTGATTAATCCTGATATTAGTGACTAATGGTGTATATCAAGTTTTTCCCATTTTTCTGTGCTCTGTAAACAAGCACATCTACAAGCCCTTCCCTCACCATGGTTATGGCAAGTGGCAGCCCCGGCTGGCTGCATTCCTTTTCTCTGGGTGTTCCTGCAAAGCAGGTCACAGTAACAGCCGTCCTGGTCACAGCCAAGCCTATCACTCGTGGAAATCCCAGTTTTATGTCCAGCAGCTCAGACTCTGTGCTTTGCTCTACTTGCCTGCAGACCCCAAACTTTCCTTGTGCTGCAACCACATCTAGAGAGAAGGAACAGGGTTTGGGGGTGGGAGTGAGCTAGCAAATCATTGTAAATACTGATGTGAGTTCTAGTGAAAGGAATCACATTGCAAAATAACACTCAAACTTCAAAGACTGATGAGATTAGCACTCCAGCGTGCTTGTACTGGCAGTGCTGAGTGGCCAGGTCCCCAGTGCATTGGTAGCTTGATTGCTTGCAGGTCCTGATCTTCCACTTATGCTGACAATCTGCTAATTTGGGTTCAGAGTAAATTTTGGATTAAGCTAGACATTTCAATGGTTAAAAGAGAGATCTTTAGCTGACCTTTGAAGAAAATTTTTAGTTTCCCGGGACCTAGGATACAGTGGCTGGGAAACTGAGTCAGTTAAAGGAAAATATGCCTGGAGGAAAGTGGCACTGTGGCAATTCAGCAAACGTGGCTGTGCCAGTCTCTGCCTCCCACTGCAAAGGATCCAGTACCCAAAAGGTAGAGAGGTCCATGAAAGTGTCTGTCTGCTGCATTTTGACCCTGACGAGCTTTCTGTCACAGGTCATTAAGTCTGACCCTGTTCTGCAGTGCAAACTATCTCATTAATCATTTGGTGCGCCATCAGTCACTCAGGTCTTCAGGCATCCTACAGCTTTGCAGGTGTGAGAACAGCCCAATTCCACAGGGATTAGGGATAGGTCACACAAGAAAATGTAGGGAACTTTCGTATCCTGACACTGATGAGTTGGGATAGCTGGATGTAGGCAGGAATAAAGGCAGAAACTGCATGAGCCATTGGTCTGCATGGCATCTCCTCCTTCTGTGACAGAAGAATTTGTAGCACAGGTTATACTGTCACTTATACCAAGAACATTGCTTTGTGACTTCAGCTATTGCTCTGGGGAAGCCAGTGGTGCCCCATCCAAGGCAGGGACTGGAGTATTAAGGAGACTTCTCTTTGTATACTCCTAATTCTTGATGCTTAGACTAAAGAGATGGGACCATCAGAAAAACAGATGGACAAAGCTGGAAAATTTTTACTTTGGAGACTTGTCCTGTCTAGCCAACTCAGTTTTGCTCCTTTTTGTGTGAAAAATGCCATAGACTGGCAGCCTGGCAGAAGCTGTGAATCTCAAGGCTTTCTTTCCCTTTTCAGTTCATTTTAACTTAAGTTTCCCTCCAAAATGAAGTCAACAAATTCCCACTAATATTGGATCCCTCATGCTTCCTCAACTACACCTCACCTGCTATCGTACAGAGCCAATAAAAGACATGATCAGACAGATTTCCTCACTGCAACAATCTGTCAAACAGTGATGATTTCTGAGCGCAAAACCTGTAGCCACCTGCAATCCTTCCCATCTAGCCTCTTCCAGCCTTTAAAAATAATTCCATACTCTTTCCATTCCCACAAGACCTGTAAGTCTGGTAGCTCTTGGCTCTGTGCGAAGAGAAAGACCCTTTCTGTGTTAGGCTGGTAAGATTTTAGCATTAATGGGGTTTTTAATTGTTTTATTATGAAGTACACAGACACAAAGCCCTTTGGCAAGGGCACCCTGTAGAAATAAATTGAGTCATCATCCTTATAATAGAAAAGCTAATTCAGTATGGATCTGTCCTCCAGTTAAGGGCAAGCACATCCCTTAGAGAATGGTTTTACCAACTGACCAGACTTCTGCTGGTAACCGCTGTTTGCTTTTCCTGACAGATCCCACTGTCCTGCCTATGGAAATGGCTTATTGATGGCTGCTACAGCTATGTGTGGGATCAGCCTGGTCCTGGGCCCCCCTCTAACTGTGCTGCTCTACTTTCAGGGCTCCTGCATCATCCACTGCTGGAAGGATTCAGCTTGGAGACTGTTTGTCCTGCCCAGGACCTAATTGCCCTCTACTTTCTGCCTCCTTTTCTACACAAAACATAGCAATAGAACCCCAGGCTTGGAAATACTCTTCTCCTTAATATGGGGGAGTCTATAGAGGCTGTAAAACTGCCATCTGGGTACAGAGAGAAAAATGAAGAATTTCAGGTTGTCATCTGTCCATAGTGAAGATGTGTTTGTCATGGATCAGCTCTTTATACCATTGTTATAATTCTGGACAAAGGCTTCCTCAGGTACTTCTTCTGCCTTGGCTTTCTTAATACCTTCTCTCTTTTGAACTAATGTCCTTTTCTTACTGGGAAGGAGGGATTTCATGTGGGACTGGATAAAAAGAATTTTAATGGTCCACTGATTCCAGTGTCCCACAAAAGGTATTGAGTGACTTCACAAAATGTCTCTTGGTGTCCTTTCCATGACCAGGCTGTCCATGCAAACTCCAGAGGAATGACTCCGCTGAGCTGCCACGGGCCATGCATTGGAGCAGCATGGGTCACACCAGGGAACAGTGCCCTGCCATGGCTGCTGCAGGCAGCACCCTTGAGAGCCTCCATGTGTGCTTTGATAAAAAAGCAAGGTTCCTATCCAGAGGTGTATTCCAGGAGCTGGCTAAGTAAGCTGTACAGCAGATCTGTGCAATCGCTCTACCTGCCTGGAGTCATTCCCTGCTGGCCACACAGTCCCAGACCACCTTCGCTGAGGATGGCAAACACCAATGCCCTGGGTGGTAGATGGGTTTGCTCATGTGTGCTCAACATCTGCTGAAAGGAACTCAACCAAGACAAACACGCTGGTGGCCTCGTTCTGCTGGTACCTGAACCATCCAGGCCATGCATGCCTTTGCCATGGAGCCTCTGTTCCAGCTGCTGCCTCCAGCACAGAACCAACACCATTCATCACAGCACTGGAAGTCTTCCAGGATTACTCACAGGTGGTTCAAATTTTGTCTTGGAGTCAAAACTTGCCTTGAGATTTGTCTCCAAGGCAAGATTTGAACCATCTGTGAATAATACTGTGAGACTTGAAGGCACCAGTGGCCAAAAGTTGTTTTCTTGCAAAGTTCCTCAGCGAAGACAAGGTGCATCATTCCTGCCAGGAACCTGGCCAGGAGGGCTGTCACCAGGAGTCAGGACCTCAGTGCTAAGGCCAGCAGCACGGGGAGAAGTGTGGTGTGGAAACACAAGAGGACAAGCACAAAATGCCAAGGAAATGACATAAGAATTTGTCCTTGCACAACAGGGAACCGGGCTTGGGGAAGGAAGCAGCGCTCAAACATCTCACTGTGCTTTGGTAACACAAGCTTTACTCAAAGCCTCCACACTGGTGACGTTGCAAGTACCACACGGCATTTGTTTTTCTGGGTGGTAAATTGAATGGACATGTCCTGAAGGCTGTGAGGGTTGTGCTGTACAGACTGGTTTGGCTGGGTTGGTGCTTTACTGTGGTTGATAGATTTTTATCAGATGCTTTTACTTGTTAAATTTTCCTTGGTTGTGGGAACAATCCAGCAAATAGTAAAAATGATGGAGCACCAGGAGACATGCAGCCAAGGAGATCATTTGTTTGGCTGGATCCCTTCCTGCACAAGGGAGGCTTTGTGCAAGCTCACAGAAGCGCCGTGTTCTTCTTGCTGTGGGCAGAACTGGCAGCGGGCTTCAGGCTTTGTCTCCATGCAGAGTCAGGCCGGCTTCATTCTCCACGGAGCCGAAAACTCATTATTTCCGAGGTTACGGCCAGGCTGCTGGGAGGCTACAGCTCCTTGTGAGAAGCGCCTGTCTCCCAGCAGCATTGGCAAAGAGGCAGCCAGGCCTTTGGACAAAGGAAGAGGTTTGTGCTGGTCTCAGAAAGGAATCCCATGCTGTCTGTGAGAGCTGCCATGGAGGTCATGCTTCTTTGGTAGTGCTGACCTCCTCTGAGACCTGCAAAGCTGGGGGTGGCCCATGGGTCAAGGACATGGGTTGGTCATGGTTCCACCAGCACCTGGTCTCCAAGGTGAACTGCTCCAGTAAAGGTACATACGAAGAACTGGAAACTGATGAAATCGCAGTACAAATGCATCTGTGGAGGATTGGCTGGAGTGACAGGAGGTGTGATGGCAAAGGGACAGCCCTCCTTGGGGTCTCCTGGGGTGCACGTCACTCCTGCTACTGCAGAGCCAAGTCCCAGAAGCTCCTTAAGAAGTTTATAGCTCTGTCCAGCCACACCAAGCTTTTCAAAGGTCAGCAGGAGACCCAGCAGGTCTCTGCCAGAAGATTTGTCCCTTGCTAAACACCAGACTCCAGAGATCTTGTCTTCAGACAAGGTGATGTTTTAATGGCTGAAAAAATATGTTCTCTGACTTTGCTCTGGGAAACAGCTGGGCTTTCATGGCTGGATTTGAAAATAGCAATAATAATAACAATAACAATAACAACAACAACAACAATAATAATAATAGCAGTAAAACCAGCTCTCTAGCATTTCAGTGAAAGTAGGTAAAGTTTGGCAAACTTCCCTGTAATTGCAAACAGGGCTTCTTGCTCTGGGAAGTGCCGGGCAGCATTAGAAGGCAGTAGGCAGCCGTGGTGCCCAAAGCTGGGCAGCCCAGGCGCCAGCTGGAGGAGCTGGCAGCACACAGGCCAGCTTTCCTGCCAGGAATCAGCCTGGCAAGCCAGTTCAATAGCCTGCCTGTGTCCTACTGGAAAGCATCAAGGAAGATGTCACCAGTGATGAAACTGCTGACAACCCAGCATACTCCACCAGGAAAACTATACAACAGAAAAAGAACATTTGCCAACTCTATGCTCGAATGTCTCTGCCCAAATAACAGCACCCTGTGGATGGCAAATTCCGTTTTAACACAGGATTTTGCTGCGGTCCCATGCAGAACTTACTGGGAGAGGTGACATCTCAGCTGTGTAGCAGGGCAGCTCCAGCTGTCTCACTCTGCGGAACAGCCACCTGCACATCCCGGTGTCGCGGCGCCGCTCTAACTGGTGACTCAGGCGTCAGCCTTTGCATGTCTGCCATGAATTCCAGTTTATGCAGGGCCTGGCTGCTTTGCTTATGCATTTCTACATATCCTCCAGGTCCTAGGAGATGATGTTCATCTTCACTCTGCAGTCCTGGTAGGAAGGGCCAGTAAATTGGACTCTGGAAGGGGCAGCCTTCCCGAAGGACAGCTGATTTTCCTCTTGTTTTGTTAAGATAGGTTTAGCAGGAGTGCATGTCATGTCTGCTTTTTCTCTCCAGGGCTGAGTGCCCTGGAAGAGCAAGGATCATGCACACATCCTCCTTGTTTTCCAAAGATCCTGTGAAAGTCTTGCCTGGAGTACTTTCAGTCAGGACTCAAAATACATAATGATAAAGTCTTCTTGGGTTTTCTCATCATGCAATCTCAGGCACATGGAAAGCTCACTAGGTTTTGCAGCATCTGGCTGAATCCACATGCTTATCTTTCCGGGGATACTTTGGAGTCAAGGCTGATTTCCAGCTGAGCCTAAGCTGATGTTTTGAAGCCAGTCACAAGCAGCCCGAGAGTACAACTAAGCAACCCATGTTCTGAGCTCTGCTCTGTCACCTCATGGGCTGGTGGCTGGTGCTGAGGTTGGGCTGCACCCAGCCCACATGGGCTTGAGGAAGAGCTGAGGCTGGCAGCCCAGGGAGGTGAGGTGGATTGAAAACTGGCTCAGAATGTGGTGATTAGCAGCACAAACTCTAGCTGGAGGCCAGTCATTAGCAGGGTATCCCAGGGGTCAAAACCATGTCCAGTTCTGTGGGGAAGCAGCTTTTCTGAAAAGGATCTGGGGGTCTTGGTGGGCACCAAACTGAACATAAGCCACAGAGAAGACTAACGGTGTCCTGGGTTGCTTTAGTCAAAACATTGCCAGGAGGTGGAAAGAGGAGATGCTTCCCCTCTGCTCAGCCATGGTGGGTCACACCTACAGCCTTGTGTCCACTGCTGGGCTCCTCAGTGCCAGGGACACAGGGACATACTGGGGAGAGCCCAGTGACGGGACACGAAGGTGAATGAGGCACTGCAGAGAGGGTGCAAAGCACAGGGAGCCAGGCTCTTCCCAGCTGTGCCCAGTGTCAGGACCAGAGGCCACGGGCAAACACTGCAACACAGGAGGGTCCCTCTGAGCTTCAGGACACACTTTTTCATTATGAGTATGACCAAGCACCGGCACAGCTGCCCAGGGAGGTTGTGGAGGTTCCATCCTCTGAGGTGTCCAGCAGCTGTCTGGACACGGTCCTGGACAGCCGGCCCTGGGTGACCCTGCTGGAGCAGGGCTTGGACAAGGTGACCCCTGGAGGTGCCTCACCTCAGCTGGCCGTGGCTCTGTGAGCTCCTCCAGATGAACACGGAGCCTTTTGTTCACCCCAGGTCCCACCCTGGGTCTGGCAAGAGGTGATGGGGTGACAGGAACAACGACGGAGTGTGACTGGAGGTGTCAATGGGGTGCCAGTGTAGCAGTGACCAGGCTGAGATCACCGTGCGGGTGGCAGAGGTGACAGTGTCCGCGGTGGCGAGGGTGTCAGGGCGTGGCGGGGGTGTGACAGGCTGCGACGGTGCAGGCGGGAGGAGGCTGCGCGGGTGACACGGCTGCAGAGGGGTGTCGAGGTGTGCCGGGGTGGTGACCCGGGGCAAGTGGCGGGGACGGGGAGGTTCGGTGGCGGGACCCGGCGCCTGAGGGGCGGGCGCGAAGGAGGGAACAGCCTGGGGACGGACCTCCGCGCCGCCGGGGGGCGCTGCGCCGCGCTGGGCGGGCGCGGCGGCGGCGGCGCCGTTTCCGGGTTGGCTGCGCCGCG
>VYZT01043210.1:333392-364381 GCA_013400735.1 Pomatostomus ruficeps
CCGGCCCCGCGCCCTCCTCCTCCTCCTCCTGCAGCCGCCGCCCGGCGCCGCCATGCCCGGCCCGGCCGCCGGCAGCCGGGCGCGGGTGTACGCGGAGGTGAACAGCCTGAGGAGCCGCGAGTACTGGGACTACGAGTCGCACGTCCCGAGCTGGGGGTAAAGCGCCGTGCGGGGACCCGCCCTCCCTCCCGCGGGAGGGCCTCAGCCCGTGGGGAGGGTTTCCTGATCCCCCGCTCCCGTGCTGGGTGTCCCCGGGGGGCTGCGCAGGGGGAGAGGCTGGGAGAGGATCCCCCTCCCCGGCCTGCTGCCCTGTTAGTTATCCACTCTTCCCCCACCACCGCCTCTCTCCTCTTGGTGCCTGCAGCAATCAGGACGACTACCAGCTGGTTCGAAAGCTCGGCCGAGGGAAGTACAGCGAGGTCTTTGAGGCCATCAACATCACCAACAACGAGAGGGTCGTCGTGAAGATCCTCAAGGTGAGTATCCTGTTGATGATGTAGAGGCTTGTGGTGGCTGGGAGAAGGAGGGAGAGGAGCTGGCTTGGTGGGGCCAGAGAACTATAGGATCTCCTTCTTCACCCCCAAACTCCTGTTTTCTCGTTAAGGATATTGGGATGGTGTGTTCGGAAATGGATTTGGTGTCTTGTGTACTGTAGTGATGTTTTGACGTCTCCACCCCTCCTTGTCCAGCATAGCTCAGGGCTGAGAGTTCCTCTGGAGGGGGAGAGCCGTGAGTCCTGACATTTGAACAGTGTTGCATGTTCTGCCTGTGTTTGGCAAATTGTATCTGGCAATGCCTGTCTAAAA
This sequence comes from Pomatostomus ruficeps, assembly GCA_013400735.1. Lineage (NCBI taxonomy): Eukaryota > Metazoa > Chordata > Aves > Passeriformes > Timaliidae > Pomatostomus > Pomatostomus ruficeps. Next base: position 334,199 of record VYZT01043210.1, read on the forward strand.
CAGCCCAGGGACTGCCATGTCAACAGGAATGTGAAGCCTGGAGGGGGGAATCCTTCTGTTAACCTCTAGACAGCCGGCATGTGGCCTTTTCAGAGCCAGGCTGCAGGATGCTCAGCGGTCAAAAAAGCACCAACATTTTATATTCAGTCCTTTAGAGGATCTGATGTAGAAAAGAACTTCATCACAGGTAACAAACCCAATGGAAACTTAAGGGGTCTCAAGGAGGCTTTCCAAAGTTTGGCAGTGTTTGTAACTTGTGTGCTGGTGTGTTGACCCTGGTGGGGTTGGGCTTTGGGGACCTTTGTGCAGCACTGGGAGGTTGTAGTTTGGGATGGCTGTGCATGGGTTATACACTGCAGGACATGTCTTACTGTGTTTCACACAGAACCAACCATGGTAAGCTGTGGTAACTGTCCTAGCAGCACTCTGTGTTGGTGATCTGGGGGTAGGCAGGGGAGTTAAGACAGAAATGAAAAGGTTAGGTTTGCAGTATGTTTGGTTCTGGCTTGGCTGACACTTGTGGCTGTCACTTGTTGGACCAGCAACACTTGTCACTTGTTCCCCAAGAGCACGTGGGAGCCAGTGTCTGACCATGGGTGTCCTAAGAATTTGGGCACACATTCATCCGCAGTGTGCAGGGCGGTCTGAGCTTAACATGCCCTTACAGCCACTGAGAAGAGCAGCTTTCCAGGACATGCATCTCTTCAGGGCTGTAGCCTTCAGGCATTCACTAGATCCACTTGGACAGCGTGTCTGGCTGTCTCTGCTGATATCCCCACTCACTCAGTCACGGTGCCTGCTTCCTTGGGATCTGCCTTACCTTCCCAAAGAACTTGTCACAGTTTGTCCAGCCAGCACCCCTGGGAAAGGTATGATCTTCCATCTGCCTCTGGGAGGAGGCACACAAACCCCAGCTTTGGCTATGGGCAAGGAAGTGGCCAGGTGAGCTGTTTGGGAGAGCTTCTGTGGCTGAGCCTGACGTCAGGGTGGAATGCTGAGGCTCACGTGTCCTTGCCAAGCCAAGTTCCTCTGGCATGCTGTTTGGACCTCCCACTCCTTTGGATGCTTTTTGTGGTTTGGGGCTTTGTCTCTTTTAAAGTAGATGCAGGCAGGAGTTTTTGCTGTGAGACAGTAGTCACAAGTGGCAAGTGCAGAACTGGATTTTACAGCAAGATGTCTTGTGGCTGGCCTGGGAAAACTGTGCACTTGTGCATGCTACTCTGGAGCCCTCCATGGCCTCTTCAGGACTGCTGTGGTTTGTTGAGGTCCTAGGTCTCATCCCACATAGAAAGGCACCACTAGGCTGAGAGGAGGCTGCAGGGAAAGTCATCAGAAATCTTGCTTCTTGCCTCTTCCCAGACCAAAGCGCCTCCCCTGGAGCGATGCTCCTCTCCCTGTGGCAGCTGAACTCTGTCACATCTAGGGAGCCTGTCAGCATTGGACAGTGAGTCAGCTGGCAAGAGTCATCTGAGGGCAGCTGGGTGCTCCTTCTCCTTGGGGCCTGAATGTGTTGCCTTAATGCCCTGCAAGCAGGAGACTGGATTGTCCCAGATTTGAAGCGGATGGTGTTGCCACTGCTTCCCCTGGCTCTCCCCATTTGCATTAACATGCAGACAGCATTCCTGTGAGTGAGCAAGGAAAAGCAGAAGGTCCAGATAAATAAAGATGAACTTTCTCCTCAGTGGAAAATGGGTCAGTGAAAAGGGAGTTTCAGAGCACCACGTTGTGTACATTATGAAAACCTGTGAAGTGTGGCAATAACATCACTCTGATCTGTGGAAAGTGCCTCTGGTTTCCTGTAACTAGACACAAAACTTAATTGCAAACGTAATTGCATGTATCTACAGTGGAGCCTTAGCAGAGGGGCTGGGTGTCTCTGTTCCTCCTAACTGGGGAGGAATTCAGATCCTGTGAGGTGGGAAATGGAACCAAAAGTCTTCAGTTTTTTGTGTGGTGCAGGGATGGGACAAAGGGAAATACTGTGGCTGGGTGATGGATGCGGCTGTTTAGCACAGTTGCTCCTTTCTCGTTAACACTTTTTGAGAGGTCAGTTTATGTTAGGTTAGTGAGTTTTAGCAAGAGTCACTGTTTTAATATCTCGGCCTCATGGGAAGTCACTGGTGTGTCTTCCTAGCCTTTGCTCTTTGAAGCAGCTGGTCCTTACTGATCTCAAGCTAGCCGGTAGCAAGTACTTCCCCTGCTTTGGTGTTGTGCTACCTGTACATCTTTTTACCCTCCTCCACGGAGGTCAGGAAATTTTATCACCCTTTGTCTTATGCAGAACTGAGCCACAGAGGTTTCCTGTGTGACTTTGGGCAAGTCCCTTAGCCTCAACAAAGCTGAGACTAGAGCATATGTCCTGGTTTAGTGCTGCACGAGGGAGATAACTGCTCCTTCTCTTCGGGCAGCCACTCACGTGGTTTGTAAGTGCCCCATGAAGGCCAGGGAGCTGATGGCTCTGGTTGGTAGCACAGTGCCCTAAGGCCTTTTGGGCTTGCATAAAGCAAGGTGTCCTGTTTCCCTGGCCACTACCCAGCATTTCCTTTCAGTTCTGCTACCCCAAGTGCAGGACCAGGCATAATCCTGCAGGAAAATGGGATGTTGCTAGTTGTGGTCGTAATGTCTATCAGGAAAGGAAGAGAATTAAGATCATGCAAATGACTATGACACAACCATTTCCTGGATCAAGTGCCTTACAACAAATAAGATGCTTTTAATGTCACTTTTCCTGGGAAAATTCTGTACCTCTTTTTTAAAAAGGCAGATGAAGCAAGCAGGTTGCTTCTCACTCCACTGCAGCAGGACATCAGCATGCACTGTGTAGGATGGTGTGTGCAAAGCAGTGGGGTAGGAGCCTGGTTTGCCATGCAGACACCCCGTGCCAAACATCCTCCAGAAGCTTTTATGGAGCAGTGAGGCAGAGGGCAACTCTGCACCTTTTCAATCTATTCAGGGAGCAAAGAGTGAGAAGGGTCTGAAATGTGGGGACACTGCACTGTACTGACCTTCCTACCCCTCAGGTTAGTGGGGCATGGACTTAGCCAGCAGCTGTGCTCCCACGGTCCCTCGCTAGTGTGTTGGAGGCTCTTGTGGGCTTTTTGATCTGGCTGGCCTGGGTACAGCTGTGGCCCTGCTTCCTGCCTGCCTTGGGGCAGCCCACGCCAGGAAGGGGGTGTGTGAACATGTTCTGCACACGCTTTCGTATCTTGCTTAAATCTGATGCTAAGCCTTGACTCCCAGGATGAGGTCTGACATTCCTCAGTGTGTACAGAGGAAGTTTAGGACATCCTTGTGGCCAGTGAGTCGTGTGTTGTCCATGTCCAATGCAGGTATCTAAAGCACAGCTCTGCTCTTCCATATCTTACCACACAGAGATTTTGGGGGGATGGCTGAGATCAGTCTGTGCTGTCTCTTTGATGAGCTTCTCATTTTGTTTTACTGCTAATGCAGCTCCAAAATGTCTCCCAGCTTGCCTTTAAAGTGAATCCTCTGTTCTGGGGTAACAGTGTTTCTGGAGCATGTGAACAGTGTTGCAAGTTGCCACTCTAAAAGCCAAAGGCTAACTTTCCACGTTGCTTGTAACTGCTACAGGCGATACCTTGTAGTGAGAATGATGCTCTTAGAGTTACCTGCAGTTAGTGCTGTTCTGAGTGTTGGCTGTACCACTGTGTCCTTCACCTCCCAGGCTCCTGTACTGCCTCCATCCCAGTGTGCTCTCTGGGTGGAGATTACAGCATCCATGTTGGCAGGTCTCTACAGGAATCAGGAGTCCTCCTGCTTTGCTGCTGCACCTGTGTGTCCATGTATGCTCTACTTGCCTGCAAAGCATTAAACCCATCAAAAAGAGGCTGTGTTGTCTCCTTGTGGGGTTACTCTGCATAGGCACAACTTGAGTGGAGGTAGGGGAAGAATGCAGATACAAGGAGAGGGACCAATGAAATGGAGGTCCTGCAGCAGTGATGAAATAGCCCTTTTCTCCTTTGGTGGCTTTTGTCCCTCTGTGCTGAGTCCATGCACTGGAAATTTCAACCATGTACATGGTTTCACAAGTGCATTCTTGTTTGTTTGGCTTTGTTTTTACCCCGTTCCCCCATTTGGGCTGTGTGAATCCTCCAGAGCTGCTGCTCATACCAGGCACTCCTGGAAGGACCTGCCGGTGTTGAACTCAAATTATCACTCTAGTTACTAGAGAACCAAGTTGGGATGGTGGCTCTGGTAAATTTTCTTCTGTCTCTAAAAGCTTGAGGGCCCACATATATCAGCTTGTTCTAGATGGGGGCTGAAATGACTCCCATGCTGGTGTGCAGAAGGGATTGCACAGGGAAATAGGATTGGATGCTGTTGGTCCCTCAGGCTGGAGCTTTTGACTGCATTGGTGACCTTCCACCAAAGCCGTTCAATGCCGCTCCTGGTAGCGCTCTGTGTCTCTTGCTCCTCCTGCGTTTGCAGGCACTGAATCAGCTCCCCCTGGCCCACTTCCTCCTCTGGCAGTCTTGAAATGAGCCCTTTTGCAAGAGAATTGGGTACACAGCTCTTCTCTTTTAAACACCAGTTGCCCACAATGAGCTTGGCAGAGTTGGCTGCTGGAGTCCAGCCTTGTGTGAGCTGAGACCAACTGGGACAGTACTGGGTGTCTCACAGAGGCCTGGAGATGAGCTGGTGACTCTCGTGGTGGTGGTGGTGGTGGTGTAGCACCAAGGAACCGATGAGCTGCAAAGCTGCAGCTCCTGCGTGGAGAAGGGTGAGATTCAGAACTATGTCTGTTTACAGGCCTGAAGGAATGATTCTCATCCCATGGAATGGTGGTGGTGGAGATCAGGACTTGGTCCTCATGCATCTCCCTTTTAGTTGACTGCAGAATTCTTGATGTATCACGGGCAGTTCTGAAGCCCCAGGAGGCTTTGGGATGTGCCATGTTGGAAGGAAAAGAGTTCTGAAGGAAAGAATGAAACTGCCTTCAGAACACATGCTGTGGGATAGCCTACTAAACTTTAGTGTATTTTATTTAATTTAAAAAACAATAGCACTTTAGTAGTTTCAAGGTATGTTTTCCCCCCCTCTTTGCTAAAATTCAAGAGCCGCTCACAAAAGTTTGAATTCCAACAATGGCAGTGGTAAAATGCAACCAACCAACAGAATGTTAATACAAGTGGGCTCCTTGATTTTGTAGCTCTTTGGAATACGATTATTTGGTTTCCCAGCTGATGTCTGGTAAAATAAGCAGAGCTGCTCTGAAGCCAATTTTCCTATTGAGCAATTGGCGTCGGGCTTTATAGGCCGATTATTGTGATCCTTTCGATAATACTTGCTAGAGACAAATGAGCTTCTAGTGCCAGCTTTTAAATGTTTAAAGCCTGTGATAGGGATGCTGCTGGAGCCTTTCGCTGCTCCTGGACATTGTGTGTTCAGATCTCCCTGCTCGTTCACTGGAAGCATCATCGTATTTCCAGGCTGTTCAGGCTTAGTGAGCAAAGAATTGATTTTTTTTTTTCATGGGATGGTGGAATACATTACTTTAGTTTCTCATGGATTTGTATCTTTTGACTGCTAAACCTTCTTCCCTGCTGTGCTAACCTCAGTTTTGTTTCAGAGCACCTGCTGGGCATAACCCAGCACCTTCTGGGTTCCTTCAGAGCAGCACGTGTGCTCCTCAGCAGGCAGTGTGTGTGTGCTGCCAGGCTGCCTGCTCTGGGCTAATGTAAAATGATTTTTATGCTTTCGACTTAATTCGTATTTCACATGCCTTCCTGGTCACTGCTTTTCCTACACAGTGTGAAAATGCGTAGAGAACTTTGGATAACAAATCTAATTTCTCTCTTTGCTTGGATTCAAGCAATGGGCCCCCAGGTTGTTGGGGAAGGCTGGAACTGGAGCATCTGACAGAAGAGTGTACTCCTTTTGCGTTAGAAACCAAGAAAAAAGATGTTTAACCAGGCAGCCATTTATTCTTTCAAGACAGGAAGTGATGGTTGCAGTCTTTTATTTAAAGGTTTATTTTAGCAAACAATGTTAATTCTCCCAGCTGGTGTTTGCTGGAACTAGACTCCTTCCCTGCTTACAAGTTTACATGATCTTGCGGAAAGTGACCCAGGATCTGTTCTCTTGGTCTCAAAGAGGTGTTTTTTTCTGGATCTACCTGATTGCAAAGCATATCCCATGCTATTTTTCACCTCTGCAGAGGGATAGCATTTCATGATGCTTCCCAGTCTGTGGGCAAAGAGAATTGGGATAGCTCTGGCCACTGTCACTGCCTCTTCTGCCTGGCTTTCTAGTGGATTGAAGCATCCTTATCCATTTGGCTGGTAGGGTGGGAAACCTGCAGGAAAGAATAGGTGGCTGGGAACAGTCAAGTGAGAGCTACTGAGTCCAGCAGAGACCATCCTCCTGTGATTGGAGGTCACCGTGTCCCTCTGCTCTGGGCACTCAGCGTAGTGGACAGCTGTGAGCTGCAGGTTTTGTCTCCACAATCTACAGCCACCTCACTTCCAGTTTGCCCTGAGGAAGGAAGCAATTTTCTGGGAAACTGGAAAACTGGCTTGTGCTAGACAGTAATGTTGTTCTAAGGGTACTGCTGCAGTTGAAGTAATTAAACCCCTCCCAGTGTAGACACGGTTAAACTGAGACATGTCTTTTAGCCTGGTTTCCTATGGAAACGAGTCTTACGCAATCCTGCTGTCTGTCAGCCTTTCTCCCCCTCCTCTCCCCAGCAGTTTTTGCACTGGTTGGCCAATTTCAACCAAATGCGACAGAAGTCTCCAAGCTGTCAAGTTTGTACAGATTTCATGGAAGTAGGTGTTTGCAGAGAGCAGAGGGACTGTGTTGGAGCCCCATTCAGAGGGAAAGGCTTTGACCTGCACTGGTCACTGGAGAATCTCAGCATGGAGGAAAGCTTTGAAATGCCTCTGGTGTGGGAACAGATGGAGTTGGAGGCTGTACCTGTGTAAAACATTGCCTTGCAAATACAGGCAGATCAAACTCAGGAGCAGTTAATTTTGTCGAGGTGTCTGCTCCTTTCCTCTGCTGGAAATCCCCCTCCCAGGGCAGGAGGACTGGCCTGTGTAGGAAGCACAACCTGAAATGCTGCTGTTCATAGCCTGGTTTAATAAAAAAGCCTTAAATGAGTATTGTTAAAAATACTCTGGCTGCAAGGGCTGGTGTTTTAGAAGCTGTCCCTGCTGGGAGAGGCAGATGGTTGGAGGCCATAATAGCTTCAGTTCACATTTAATCCATGTGTGTTTGGAGTCAACATCCTTGGAGAGACAGATCGGGTGACTCTGAGAGACAGTTGTAGCAACCCAGACTTAATCCCGGTGCGTGGCTGATATGCTGCTGCTGGCCTGTGGTTTCAGCAGTACTGGGCTCTGGGACATGAGGGAAGTCAACAGCATTTCTCTGGTTTGCACAGTTACCTTCAGTGCAGTGCTGGCCATGTGCTGGAGTGATTTGCACCAAGGTGTTTCCCTTGCCAGATACAAGCGCTTGGAATCAGTTACTTGGGCTTGGAATCAGTTACCCTCAGGGCAGAACCTGAGCCCCGGTGATGTGCTCTTGGGCAGCACACGGTGTTTGCAGCTGTGGCTGGAGCAGTGGTGTGGGACATGTGGGTAGGAGGTGGCGTGAGGCTGGGTGGGTGAAAGCTGTGCTGGATGGGGTGCAGGCCAGCAGTCACCACTGTTTTCTCCTGCAACTCTGAAATGGGGAAACTTCCCCTGCATTGCTCTCTCTGAGGACACTCCTGGGCAATAGCTTTTCCTCTAAAATGACTTCAGGCCGTGGCATTTCTTTTGCTTCATCCTTGTTTACCTAGTGGTGGAAAACCCCACTCGAAGCGCTGGCTGTGTGTGGGGTGAGCGTCAGAGGATGCGCTGCTTACAGCAGTGCCCTGAGCAGGGCTTCCCATCCCCAGCCCTGCCTGGAGGCTTGTGGGGCCCTCATCCAGCTCACAGCTGATGTGGAGGTGGTGTGGACAGCCTGGCCAGAGCTCTGCAGTCCTGCAGCTTAGCAGGAAAAAGTGCAAACAGCGAGGGGCTTTTAACTCTCCCTCTTGCTGAGACAGTGTTCACCACAGTGTCTTCTCTTGGTGATGTCAGAGATGCTGCTAGTGGTGATCATCTGCAGGCATTTCAGTAAAAAAAAGACCAACTTTCTTCTCTCCTTTTTTCTAAAAGTCACTTATTTTGTCTGCTCTAGTGTTTTAGTAAGTGTATGGTGGGTAAGGATAGATTTCTGATGGAGATAACAGACATCATCATTTTCCCATCCTGAAAAAGATGAAAGAAACATGTGGACGTGACTGGAAGACAACTCCTGCCCCAGCGGGAGCAGTGGTTGCTATGAAAGGAGAAAAGGAAATCTCAGAGGGATAGAGGGATATCCTCCCCTACCTAGCTGATGCAAAAGGCCCCTGAAATAACTACAGTACAAAGGAAGGGTGTTTCAAAGTGGGCTTTGGGTCCTCTTGGCTGTGTTCAGGCACTGTTTCAGTTCCCAATCAGGTGCAAGTGTTGCAGCAGAGAGTCTGTAATGCATGTCTGTCATAGCCAGGCCATTCAGGGAGCACCTTCAGGATGTCAGTGCCTCAATTCCTCTTTGAAGTTCCTTGGAAAACAGCTTGTGTGTGCATCTGCCTCCCTGGACAAGCAGAATAACCAAATTACATCCTCTAATTCCATCTTGGCCTTCTGGTAAGATCTGTGATGTGGGTGACACAAGGGCAGTGTCCATCTCCATGCTGACATAAACTAAATTAGTGAAGCATCCTCCTCTCAGGTTCAGAGGCGTAGCCCTCACTCCTGCTGGTTTACATGCCCCTGCTCTGGCTGATTCTCCCTTTCTGTCCAAGCTCCCAGGAGTTCCAGAGTCGTCTGGTACTGCCCTGGGGCAGTTGGTCGCCCACTCTCAGCAAGCCCTGCCCGCATTGCTCCAGCTCTGACAGCTGGGGTGGCCTTGCTGCCATTTTCCACAGTGGCTTTATGAGGTGCTGACGCTCCCTGTGCTGGCACTGGTGTTATTTTTGGCACTTTGCTTCAGGCTGAGATTCTCATCTTTTGGCTTTAAAGTCTAGCTCATGCCTTTTAACTTGCAAGAGGAGAAGAGCAGGATTCGAATCTGAAGGTTTCAGCCACCTGAAGAGCCTTGAAAGACAGCATATTTTATCACTTACATAAATGCCATATTTTCCCACTATATAAAACCTTCTGTTCCTTCTCCTGTCTGCTCATACATTTCTGCCAGGGGTCTGAAAACAGGGACTGCCTTGGATTTGCCTGTAAGGAGAGTATGAGTTGCCCCATCAGCGCTCTATGGCCATCATAGAAGTGAGAGGCTGTGGCAGAGGTGAGGTAGTGAGCACGAGCTGTTGAGCTCCTGTGGCTCCTTGTCCTTCACACAGACACGTGCTAATGTGTATTACTTTGGGAAGGTGCCTCATACCTTTACCATTCCTCATCACACCCCTTCATACACACCAGACTCAGTGCCAGATGATGAATGTTTTAGAAAGCTAAAAGTCTGGAGAGGAGTGTTTTCATCAGCAGCCTCAGAGATGGGGCAAGGGCTTTAGCAGTCCCTGCAAGATGTCTCTGCAGTTCTCTCTCTCCTGGTGGGGCAGGAGAGGATGTTCCAGCTATGGAAGGAATGATTGCTAGACTTGGTGCCTTGCAGCTGGTGCTGCCCACACGGATCACTAGCCAAGGCTCATTAAAAAAGTCTCACCTCTTATCTGCACTAAACGGCCTTTCCTTTCCAGCAGGCACAGAGCTAGGGTTGTCCTGGGAGTGGATGAGTTACAGAAATGATCGTTTGCATTGAAGTGAACCACTGGATCAGCAGAGTGTAAAAGCCAACCCAAGGTCTGAGCCTCTGCCTTGGGAGCAGCTGTTCTTTGTCACTCTCCACAGGGTGATGTCTAGAGAAAAGCTTACTTTGCAAAGAGGGCTCCTGAGACTGAGCAGATTAGAGGAGGAGTCAAAACTGTTTAAAATGTCTGTAGGCTTTAAAAATAATCATGGTTATGGATGCAGTGACATGCAGTGCATTTGGCTCTGCATTTGAGGTGGTTGCAGACGAGGCACAGCAGTGTCTGAGCTTACAAGTAATCTTGGTGTTGGAGATTCTCAGGTGATTGTTTCATGGGATTAAAGTACTCATTGGGAAACAGGTTGAAAAGTGAAAAACTGGTTAGTGCTGGTAAACAAAAGCAGAGATAGGTCCACCAGGCTTGTGCTGTGGTTCTGAATGCACAACATGAATCAGTGTGCTGAGGTTACCACACAGCAGTCCAAGGCGCTTTTAAATATGGTTACTGGAGTCACAGTTATGTTTGTCTGGAGTGGTTTGATTGTTCCTCTGATGGGTGGAAAGGTTTCATGGATGAGAGGGAAATCCAAGTTCATGCAAGGTGTCTGTATCCTCTTTGGTGCTAAAAATGTTCCCATGTGAGGGTGGGTGCAGAGAGAGGAGGGGAGGTGATGTGTTCCAGTCAAAATCAGTGGCAGAAATCAGTGTTAATTTCTGAAAGGACTCTCACTTCTAATTTCTTTTGTCTATTTAAGCCAGTGAAGAAAAAGAAGATAAAACGCGAGGTTAAGATTCTGGAGAATCTCCGTGGTGGCACCAACATCATTAATCTGATTGACACTGTCAAGGATCCAGTGGTAGGTGCCGGTGTCAGGGGGGTGTGCTGGGATTGCCTTCCAGCCGGCTGCAGGCACGGGCTGGTTGGTTTGGATGGGCTCCTCTTCCTTTCCATGTTCCCCAGACTCTTCAGGACCCCTTCTGTGTATTCTGCGTGTTGCCATGGCTGATGGGGGAAAAGTTTTGAAGCCCTACAAATTTTCTGTAAGAAAGTAGAGCCTGTAGCCTTCTAGCTTCTGTTTGGCATCTGGAACCTAAGTACCAGCCAGGGCAACTGGATACTAAGCACTTTAATCCTTCTGTTTCCTGTCCTACCCAGTGACCAGCAGTCATGTCATGGTCTGCACTGCCACAATTACCCCATTCCCAGGGAGTTTTCTCTGACTGGCAGCCGGCTGAGGGCTGTGACTCCCAGCCTGCTGGCAGCCCTGGAGAGGAAATGCTGCTGCAGTGTTGGCAGTCCTGGCTGACCTTGCTCCTGTGAGGAAGGCTGGGAAGCCTTAGCTCCTGGTGACACTTCTTGCCTCGTCCAGTGCTCTCTCTGTTCCATGGCATGGCAGGGAGCAGCGCTGGCCAAAATGCCGAGTTGGTGCTCAGTGTGTGGGGTATAGGCAGGGCTGCATTTCCCATGTCCTGCTCCCACCTTGCTCTCCCTAGCTAGGGCTGGGCAGGAAGCAAAGGCTTTCTCAGGTTTCTTAGAGCCAAAGAAAGGTCAAGTGGGTGTTTTAAACCATGACTTTCTCTCTCTTGCAGTCAAAGACCCCTGCTCTGGTGTTTGAGTACATCAATAACACAGATTTTAAGGTGAGTTTGCCTGAGCGTGGAGGAGGGAGGCTTCCCATTTCTGTAAAGTGCTGTGATTTTCAGATAATCCTCAAGAGCTGTGGGGGGAATTTAGGGTTTTTCACAATTGTTAGCTTCACTTTTCTTTCTCCATGTAAATCAGAAACCTGTTAATGGGCTCTAGATGAAAAGGAATAAAATGTTTGTGTGCTCAATGTCCCAACTCTGAGGAGTAAGGTCAACAGGTTAGATATTCTTACTCCCCTCTCAATTTAGTAATCACTGCTGTGCTATATATTCAGCCCGAGTTAATCCCTGAGCTGTAGTGCTCTGTTTACAGCAGTGCAGTTGATGGAGCTGGTGACACCAATTTATTCTGGAATCCTTCAGACCTGGGGACTGTGGGGTGGCAGAGGCTGGAGAGCTCATCTCCCACTGCCAGTGGGCCTAGTAGTGGGGGATTGAACATTCTTGAATATATCTTAAGAGTTGTTTTTTTCTTGTCTGAGGCTGCAGCATATTCCTTGGCTCTTCTGATGTCTGGGGAGCTCCAAGGGGTATTACCTGTTCCCAAAATGAGGGTCCTTCTGTCTGAGTGCAGCTACAGCTGCCTTTGCTTCCAAAATGCTTCTAGACAAAAGGGATCTATAATTAGCAGCCACACCTATTTTAATGGTATCTTTGCTTCCCCCATGTGAGTCTTTACCCTAAGTCAGTGGTGGAGAATTAATTGAGCAGTTGCCATCAGAAAGCCAGCAGTCATCCCTCCTGCACCATTCAGGGATCTCTTTCGTTCCGTGTTATGGGATGGTGGTTTTTAATTCCTCTCTGTACTGCATCATTATGTAGACACAGGTTTTGTAGGAAGCAGATGTATCAAACACCCAGATAAGAATCCTGGAGTGGTGTTGGTGGGAAGGAGGCAGCTGGCTCACAGAGCAGCTCCTGCAGCCCTGCATGCTGAGGGGCAGCACATGTAGTTTCTGTCCCTCTGGGGTGGGCCTGGTGAGCTGGATGCTGCGGGGTGGGATGCGTGTGTGTAGCCAGAGCTGCAGCCATGCTGCAGTGGGGGTCTGAGTGCTGTTTAATCTCATGTAGAGATACACTGCAGGAGCCACAGTAACAGCAACTTGCAGCAGCATCTGCCCTGACAGCTCTGGGTGGGGAGATGAGTGTTGCCTCCATCAAGTAAACAGCTCTGAGGAGTGCTCTGTGGTGACCTTTCAGGGCTAATTAAAGCAGGTTTGGTTTGCCTGGATGCCTTCATTGATATCAGCTGGGCTGTTCCAGTGTCTCTTGCATTGGGAATGTGCCCCTGTGCTTCTCCTGGTGATCCATGGCCTCCTTGTAAGGCTGGTCCGAGAAGTTTTTAACTTTCTATTTAGAGACATTTTAATTATTTCATTGATTTTTATTTTTAATATATGGCTTGAGATAAGCTACATTGCTCAGGCAGTGGTACACCTTGCTTTGTGTGTCTCCAAGTCAAAATGTGATTACACCACTCTGTCGTGTCCTTAGAGGAAAAAATTATCATCAAGGATATCCCCCAGAAACTGAAATGTGTCCATGAAGTGGAGTGTTCAGCAGTACCTTGAGGCTGGTGGCCAGCAGGGACTCTTGACTGAAGAATGCTGGGCTTGGAGTCCATGGTCCATTGGCCATCCTGGCCACATGGAGAGCCAGGGCAGGCACTGCTGCAGCCAGTGAGGAGCATTGGAATGGCCACTGCAGCAGTGACAGTGCTCAGCTCTGGCTGCTACATTAGAAACAGCTACATGAGCTTGCAGCAGACTTTTCTAGGCTCCTGGGAGAAAGCCTGGCTCCTCAGGGAAGTCAAAATTCACAGCTGTACAACTCCAAGAGAGAAAGTTTTGATGCTTTTGATGCTGATTGGTACAAGGCAGGAATAACTTGTCTTGGGAATGCATGTGTGTCCCCAGGGCGTGCGGTGTGGCTTCTTGTGTTCAGAGCTTATTTGTAACCTGAATTTCCCTAGCTGTGTATGGGGTGTGTGGGTTGTTTGATGCTCCACTCCCATGAGCTGTCTGCCTGTTTGAGTAGGTTCTTGGGGCTGCAGCTAATTGCACATTATAGAGCTGCTTCTGCTGAGGGTGCCTGTGGGTGTCTTCTTCTTTGTAGAAACTCCCAAGCTGTTTCTTCCCTTGCTCTGAAGTCCAAGCAGAGAGTACAGAGTACGTGAGACCACTTGTGTTGGAGGTCTCAGCTTGCTCTCTACCTGTACACATGAAGCGGCTGGAGAGCACCCAGTCATTGTCCCCTCTGCTCCATAGTCCTTACCTCCCTGGGCAGCCAAGTTCTGCTGGAGTAAAGTGCCACATGAGCTAATCCAGGTGACAGGGACCTCTTCTCTTTGTTTGGACATGGCTGCTGCTGCTGTGCCCATCTCTGTGTTGACATCTGGATTCAGCGGTGCTGGTGAGAACCAGCAGCTCACTGGCAGATCACCTTCAGGGTGTGTGAGGGGTTCCCAGGGCAGGATGTGTGGCTGAGGGCTGTGACTCCCAGCCTGCTGGCAGCCCTGGAGAGGAAATGCTGCTGCAGTGTTGGCAGTCCTGGCTGACCTTGCTCCTGTGAGGAAGGCTGGGAAGCCTTAGCTCCTGGTGACACGTTTTGCAGGCAGCAGGTGGTTGCTGACCACTCCACAGGATTTCATTTTTCTCTGTCCTGTTGGCAGTAGTTGCTCACAAGCTTGGATGTCTGCTCAGTTGTCTCCTTTCTGGAAGTTCCTTTCCTTCAACATTATTTTTTTTTGTTTGTTGTTAGTATTTTGACCCCTTTGCCTATTCAAATGGCAGAACACTGTTCATGCTAGTGCATTTAGGGAAGTGGCTGCTGGGTTTCCTCAGCTCTCTGTGCCTGGGCAGAAGCTGCAGTTCTGAGGGGTCTAAGCCTTGGCTGTGGACGATCTCAGATCAGAAGCACAAGCTTTTATTTCACTATTTTAAAATGATGGTATAAACAGGAGACTTAGGTGATACCTCCCCAGAGCTGATTACATTTTCTTCAATTACCTGTCTGGGTCCCTTCTGGAAGTGACAGCACTGTACTCGCCGGGAGGATGAGCTGGAGCCAGACTAGGTGTGTATTCTACTGTGTGAGGACAGCAGCTTGTGTACAGGGTTAGTGTTTCTCTTCAGACCTGCTGCATTACTTGTCATCTGAGAGCATTCAAGCTCCCCACAGTAATTTGCCTTAAATGAAAGCTGCACTGCAGAGCCACATGCAATTGAGGAACCATCAGTGAAATTAAATGTCTTTTGCTAATTGGTTTCAAACTAGAAATGAGACGCCTGTACTTGAGCCACTGTCAGCTGTCACGTATTTTGAAAGCATACCTGGTACTGTGCCTTTCATTGCCCCAAAGAGGCAAATCCCTCAGGAAAGAAGGGAGCAGAGACAGGTCTCAAGGAGCAGTTCTGGGTTGGGTTTGCTACTTCATTCTTAAAACACGCTAGCAGGTTTGGAGCTGAAGACAAGATGGGCAAGAAAGGTGAGCAAGGGAAGGTTGCTTCAGGATGTTCAGCCTGCTGGAGTTGTGGCTACAGTGGGCTTTTGAGTCAAGTCTCCCACTTCACCTGCGCTTTGGTGAATTTTCAGGCCAAATTGCCATGAGGGAAATGTGTGCATGGGTTTTATCCTTGTACATCCAAGGTTTGTATAAAAAATAGTTGTTGCCCTGCATAAGCAATGGAGAAGTATAAAAGATTCTTCTCCCTTGTGTGGCTGCCAAGACTGGGATGCTTTGGGAATTGTTTTCCTTTTTTTTTTTTCGCTGCTGCTGCTGCCCTGCACCCGAAAGCAGTGTCTCTCCTCGCAGCCACCCTGTTGCTCTGCAGATGCTGCTTCCTGCACGTAGCCAGCTGTGTTGCTCACTCAAGGGAGAGGAATAAGCATTTAACTCCTGTCAGCCCCACGGTGGGGGAAGTGTGTCTCTGCCTCCTCGGGCACTACCGGGATTCATTTATGATTGGTTATGTGATGTGTGCCAAAATATCACTGAAAGCTGGACGGGGTAGTGGCTGCCTGTGGGTGGGTTTGGCCTTTCCTAGTGCTCTGTATGCAGAAAGGAGACCAGCCCAGGTCTCTGAGGCCTCATGGGATCCTGCGTGCTGAGCAGATGTTTGAGCTGGGTCTGAGTGATCCCCACAGTGATGTGTCTGATAATCCTACTCCACAGAGACAGCTGTAAGAACAGGGCATGGGGCATGTCTGCAAAGGAGGTGTCTGCCCTGCCCTGCTTGGCTGGTCTAAGGGGATTTGGAGCCCACTGTCAAAGCCTGCTTGAGGCAGCTGCTGTGCAGGACCCACCTGCCGTGGAAACCTTGGCTCTGTCCTTCAAAGCTGTCTGCGGTCACCAGCTGCCTGCAGGGCTGAGCAGGCTCGTGCAGGGACTGTTCCCTGTGGTGAGCAGAGCTGGGCACTGCTGGCCACACTGCTGGCCTTGGCACTGACAGAGGTCAGAGGAACTGGGTTTCACAGGCAGCTCTTCTAGGGAAATCTGTTTAATGTTGTTTGCCCAACAGTGTTGGGCATATCATGGCCCAGTGCTGAAGGCCATGAGCCAGAGAAGCAACAGCATTGCAGGTCTGAGAAGAAAGACATTGGTGACCTCCCTTCCATCCCCTCCTTACTTCAGGTAGCAAGACGCAGAGAGCCAGGGAATAGGGAAAATGAGGTCTCGTCTTGTACTGCCACTGCCTTTCCTGCCCTCATCCTTCCCCAGGTGCATTGATGCTGCCAGGTGAAATGGAACAGGGCAGTGAATGCCAGAAAGACATGTTTTACACATTTCTTACAGTGTTTGTTACCTAGCAAGCCATTTAAACAGACTTCTGGAAGGACTCAGCTGTTCTCTGCTGGCCCTGCATCCTGCATCAGTTGTGCATAAGTCAGGAAATCTATCCCTGCTGTGGCTCTGTAGCTTGTGGCTGTGTCTTTTTTGCTCCCTGCTCACTTGTCTGCTTCAGTGGGTTGCTCCAAAGCATTAGGATCATCCTAGCTCACGAGAATACAGTGCAATTGTGTCCTGGAGGCTGTTAAAGCCCTGTGTGTATAAGTGACACTTGTATGTTGTCAAATGATTTCTGACAGTGGTATTGGGGCTGGGAGGGCGCTGTTTGGCCCTAAGTAAGGCAGGAACCTGAGGATATCAGCATGGGCCTGGAGGGGATCCAGGGCCAGAGCTGCTTTTTTAGAACGTGAATTTCAATCCCTTGCTCTGGGATTTTTCCTGCTGCTGCCAAGTGGTGCCTGTGATGGACAGCAAGCTCCAGTGCTGATGCAATTGGTGATTTGTCTGAGCTATGAAATGATCCTTGTTTATAAGAAAGGGCAGGCAGGTCTGGTCCCACTGCTGCCCTGTGAGTGTCCTTCCTTGCCCTGCCCTGGCATCTTGCCTTGCTTTCCCTGAAAGGGAGAACAGCTCAGCAAGGTTGGGCTGATACCACAGCCAGTGACAGATCCTGAGCAGAAGGCAGATTTTGGGGCCAGCTGTGATCTGGTGTGGGAGCAGCAAGATGATAAGTTTTCCAGTGCTGGTGGCACAGGGCAGGTTAAAGTGCCCCTGGAGCTCTGTCACTTCCACATGAGCGAGCAGTCACAGAAGGACACAGCAGAGGAGAGTGGTGGCAGTGAGCACTTCCCCACGACTCTCAGTTGTGCTCTCCTTGGCCCCACAAGCATTCCTGTGCTCTTGAGTTGCATTAGCCTTTATCCTGGGATAGAGGGGAGCCTCTGTGGCTCCAAGGCTGGCTCTCCCTTGTGCTTCCCAACCCCATGCTCCTTTAGATTGATGTTTTCCTCTCCCTGCCACACCCAGAACACCTGGACACCTTCCCATGTGTTCCATGATCTGAATGCTGTTGTCAGTGCTGACATGCAAAGTCATCACAGTGACTGGACAACAGAAAGAAAGTCACAATTGTCTGTGCCTCCTCCAGAGCTTTTGCTCTATCCTCCTTGAACAGAAAGCCCATTCCAGCCTACTCATATCCTGCTGGAAAGTTGTGACACGTCTGAATGATCCCAGTAGCATTTCACAGAAGCTCTTGCATCCTTTCTAGATTTCCTGGCAGGTCTGAGACAAGGAGAGCCCTTGTGAATGGTGACATTCGTAGGGAATCTGGAATGGGGTCAGCGCTTGGAGGCAGGTGGGGTGCAGGAAATGAAACTAATCCAAATCTGGAGTATTTATTCTTTCTCTCTTTTTTTTTTCCTCCCTCCCCAAATCTTGTTTCAGCAACTGTACCAGATCCTGACAGACTTTGATATTCGGTTTTATATGTATGAGCTGCTTAAGGTGAGTGGCATTGCACATGACAGTCTGGATGGGGGAGACCAGGAATGAGAGTGGCAGTAGTGGAGCTCATGAGGCACTGCTGCTAAGAGGTTACTTCTCTTGTCTTCAGTGCAGAATCCAAGTCTCATAACCTGGGAAGGTTTGGGGAGAGATTGGGTTACCTGGCTTGTTGTGGTGAGGTATTGCAGCCAAACGGGGGACCTTTGGTCACCTCCAAAGAGTCTGTGATTCTCTGGGGTCTGAAGTGTTCGTAATTGTTAATCACCAGGTAGAGCTGTGCTTGGCCTCCCTGTGTCTCTTGCACCATTGGGCTGCTGTGAGGAAAATCAACTCCCAGAAAAACAGCCAGACCCAGGACAAGCCCGTTGAGGCAGGGCTGGGGAACTGTGATGCTAGGGGGAGTGAAAGAGAGGGATTGCCAGCTCTGGGCTTTCCTCTGCTGCAGTATTTGAATGCAGCCCCAGAAGGCGAATTCTGCCCACTAGTCATGCCAGCTGTTCCATATAACATTGGTATTTTCCTTTGACACCTCCCAGCCAAAGCTTTCCTTGCCCCTCTGATGAAAGGTGAGGAGTGCCCTAAATACCTCCTCTTAACTAGTTTAGCTTGCTCTTCCCCATGGAAATTCCCTCAGGGAGTCATGGCAGGTCTGTGGGATCGGCTGCACTGGCTCTTGGGGGTCTCCAGCCACAGGACAGGGGAGGCAGCAGGGCACGAGGGAGAGCTGACAAAGTTCGGCTGATCCCAGGGCTGGTCTGTGCTCACCTGCTGGAGCTGCAGCTTGGCTGTGTCAGGTCCTAGCAGGGCCTTGGCACTTCTGGGCTGGCACTTCGCAGTTCCCATGCTTCTGGAAATGAGTGGGACAGGCTGGGAAAGCCCTTTGTGCTCCAGGACATGATGACTGCAGGAGACTTCCTGAAACAGATCTAAAGGCTCAAGGGAGGCTTTCTTTTTTGCACCCCCAAGCTTGCCCACATGTCTGCAAGGGAAGGGCCTTCCTACTGGATGTTGGAGTGAGCCTGAGGCAGCCTGGGATTAGGATGGGAGGGGTGATGAAGTTTAGGTGATCCTTGAGCCTTTGCAACACAAGACACTAGAAGAGCTTCATCCCTGGAAGCAGTGTGTGTAACCTGTTACAGGTCTCCTGTACTGGAGATCCAGGACCGCTGTTTGCTGTGAGTCCTGTGGGCTGTGAGGCGACGGGTCACTGCAGAGCTGTTCTCTGAAGCCTTGCTGTGATGGAAGTTGTTGCCTCCTTGCTTCCCACTGTGGCACGGGCCCAAGGACAGTGTTGCTTCCCTGGCACTGATGTCTTGGATATTGAATGACTACAGGCTGTACCCTCTTTCCATGCTGCTGGAGATCTCATAGCATCTGATAGATGTTGATGGATGGATCTCCCTCCCCTTGGAGATGAGAAAACAACATTCTCACCCCCTTGCTCAAGGGAACAGCTGCATCGGGGGGGCAAGTGGTGCAAGGTCATGGGGCTGGGGAGCTTATGTGTGCTCCTGCCTAGAAGCTTGAAGCAGCTTTGCTCTTCCTCATGTGCTATCACTTGCCTTCTTTAAATGCAATTTGGCTTAAATCAGCAGGGCAGAGGTGACTTTCCAGCTTGAGTGTGTTTTGGGATGCAAGTGGAAAGCCTCACTGGAAGGCTATAAAACTGCATGCCTGTAGGAATCATTCCCTTTCTAGGGAAGAGAGCGTGACCTAGGAAGCACAGGGTTCCCCAGGGTGGAGCACTGGGCTTGTCACCAGGTGGGACACCTCTCTGCATCATGTTCTTCAACAACTGTGTAGGGAACACAGTTCTGGGACCTGTGAGTGCAGTAGGGCACAAGGTTCATACAGTCTTGTTGCCAGCTTGTCACTTCATCAGGTGCAGCATAAGAGCTGAAACTGCCAGTTTCATGTGCCAGGGTTATAGCACTTCTTGTGAACTCTTGCTTCTGGCTGAGAACTGTCTGTTACATTGGTAATGCTGTGCCCGTGGTTACGGCCATGTCTAATGTGTGTGTGTGTATGTCTGCCAGGCCCTGGATTACTGTCACAGCATGGGAATCATGCACAGGGATGTCAAACCCCACAACGTCATGATAGACCACCAACAGAAAAAGGTACTGTCACACCAGGGTTTACCAGCAGGGTTTTTCCAGGGAAGTTTGAAACTCTGCTGTCCCTATACCCGTAGCCCTGGCAGCTGCACATACCGCTCTAACCTTTCTTTACTGGCTCCCCTCCACCTGTGCCAGCACCAGGAGATGGTCACAGTCCCACAGGGGAGCACTACAGTGGGAGTCCATGGCTTCCTCACTGCTGGGGTGTGCTGGTTAGACCATAGGAAATGGCAGCACAGGGACCTGCCCCACCCCGTCATAGTACTTGTATCCCATCGGGTGCTGTGCGTGCCTGCCCCAGGGACCTGGAATTTGTGTCAAGGAACTAGATCCTGGTCCACAGGTCCCTCTCTGTCAATCAGCAGTGGCTGTACAGGAAGGCAAGGTTTATAAGGAAGGGAATCTCTTACTGGAACCACTGTCCTTCAGTAAGCAGGTTGTCCATCCCTGCAGCTGCCATGCAGGATGTGCTGAGTCCCTCCTACCAACACTGCCTTCAGCCCAGCCCTTCTAAACAGTGGGATAAGACTTTTGCCTGGTCCCTAGTACTCAAGGACCTGGTGGTGCTGGTAAGGAGCCAGCTGCCCAGCAGTAACAGTGTGCTTGGACTCAGAAGGCAAAGGAGCTCTCTAAGCTGGTCTTTGCCCCATCAGCGGGTGTTAGGGGAAAGGGAAGAACCTGATCAGAGAACTGCTGAGAGCATCTCCTGTCCACAGAGGGCCTCCCTCCACTCTGGGCTCCACACTTGCATCAAGGGATTGAGGTTTGGCCAATGTGGCTTCACCTACATGGCTGATGACTCTGTCTCTATTGCATGTCCAGCTGCGGCTCATAGACTGGGGTCTGGCCGAATTCTACCATCCAGCTCAGGAATACAATGTCCGTGTGGCCTCTAGGTACTTCAAAGGACCAGAGCTCCTTGTGGACTACCAAGTAAGAGTCTGTCTCCTCCTTGCTATCCAGTGATAACACTTGTGGCTGCACTTTAGCCACCTTTGGGTTGTCTGGTTTTGCCTGTCAGGGCATTGCCTGGGTTGGAGAGAGGCTGGCTGTGAAGTGCAAAGGCTGAGGCTGCCTGTGCTGGTGGGGAACCAGGCTGTGGTGAGTGTGCCTTTTCTGACAGCTTCTCCTTTTCTCCCTCAGATGTATGACTACAGCTTAGACATGTGGAGTTTAGGCTGTATGCTGGCAAGCATGATCTTCCGAAAGGAGCCCTTCTTCCACGGCCAGGACAATTATGACCAAGTAAAGACATTGCTACCTGGCTTTTTTTGTGAAAATTTGTCCCCAGTTCATCTCTGTGTGTCTAGTGGGGAGGCTGTGGGCATGGGACTGCCAGGATGGGAGAATGCTGCTACATGCTTTGTTAAGCCATCTGTGATTTTGCTGCCTTGTGTAGGAAACTTGTTTTCTGCACGTGTTGCAAAAGCAAGTTTCAAGGGAGATACTCCTTCTATCTGGGATGTTTCCAGAAGGAAGGCTCTTAGATTTGGGCAGCTCTGCCTCTGAAAAAGAGTGGTGGGCTGCCCTTCTGCTCTCTGAATGTGCCTTTTGTTCCAGCTGGTTCGCATCGCAAAGGTCCTGGGCACAGATGAGCTGTATGGGTATCTCAAGAAGTACCACATAGAACTGGACCCGCACTTCAACGACATCCTGGGCCAGTAAGTGGAGAACTGAAATGCTGCCTTTTTCCTTGTAAGCACAGAGAGGGAGATAAACTGATGTCTACTCCCTTGAGGCACTCTCCGAAAAGGCCTGCTGAATGTTCTGGGTAACAGTGCTGCTTGCAGGCTTCACATCTAGCTGCTCACATCATCTCAGGAAGTGACTGAAATGCAGGCTCTTTCCTTTTGTCTCTCCCATGATCCATGAGCCATCCCCTATTTCTTCTCTCTCCTGCTTGTTCACATCCTTAAATTGGAGGTGTAGACACTGCAGTTAAGTGTGGGCTGAGTGGCTCAGAGTCTTCCAGTTGTGTTTTCTGAAAAGGATAAGAGGAATGGATGGAATAGTGAGGACAGCTTCTGTGAGGCTGTCAGGCAAGCCAGAGCAGTTCTGGTCCCAAGTGTGTCACCCTGCCTGCCACATGCTGTTGTCTAGTCCATATAGACAGAAGGGAATGTGCGATATTGTACCTTTCTTGGAGATCCATACAATTGTGTACATAAAGAAGAGGATTTTCCACCTTTGGCAGGTGTTTGCTGGGCAGTAGCTTGTGCAAGGAAGAGCTGTGGGCAGTGTTTATCACAGCCACCTATGCTCAGAACTGGCTGGTGGCAGGTAATTCCCATGGGACATCGGGGTGCTGCTGTGCAGTGACAGCTGGTCCCTTTGCAGGCATTCCCGGAAGCGCTGGGAGAACTTCATCCACAGCGAGAACAGACACCTGGTCAGTCCTGAAGTCCTTGACCTCTTGGACAAGCTGCTGCGATATGACCATCAACAGAGGCTGACTGCCAAGGAGGCAATGGATCACCCCTACTTCTGTGAGTCTGTGGAGTAGCTGGGGCCAGCAGGGATGGAGTTGTGGGTTGTGGGGGCAAATTTTGGCTCCCCACTTTGCAAAAACCTTAGCAGTTCCATGGGTTTTGAGGGCAGCTTCTCGGGAAGGATTTGCCTGGGTGGAGCTTCCGCTTTATTAAATGCTGTTTCCTCTTCCTGCCTGGTCTGTCTCCTGCAGATCCAGTGGTGAAGGAGCAGTCCCAGCCCAGCTCAGAAAACGCTGTGCTCTCCAGTGGCATGACAACAGCACGATGAGGACTGGAAAACGACGGGTAATTCAAGATGTTTACAAATAAAAGCAAAACCTTCGGTCACACAGTGAAGGGAAAAGAACCAAGGACCCCCCCCTCCTTCCCCTCCCCTTTATACTCGGCAGAAATCTAACCTTGGGGGGGGTCTTAAACCTCAGTTCCTCTCTGGTGGTTGTGGTTAATGTAACTCTAACCCTGTGGTACCAAAGCCCTGGGCAAATGGTCTTGCAAGAGCTAAATATGTAGTGATATCCCCAGGGCTCCACACAACTGATTCTGGTTCACATCTCTATGGATCCTTCTCTTCCTTCTCAGTCCAGCCTTCCCCACCACGCTGGTGGGGACAAATTGGTCGTTCCACCATCAGCCCTTAGCATGCCTCTTTCTAAACTTGCCTTTCTGACTTGTAGACTCTGAATGAACCAAATTCAGGCTGGGGGTCAGCAGGTGCAACTCTGTTTTGAGGTCCAAGTCTTTACTGCTCACTCTGGGCTTGAATTTGGCCCTTGAATTCCAGTTTCAATTGTGAATGCCGGGGTGGTTGGGGGGGAGGGAGGGGGAGTTCGACAAAAAACAACCCACAAACCCAGCAGCATCTCAGGATTGGTTTGGAGCGTTAAAACGAAGGCACTGATCCGAGTTGCTGGGGAGAGGAGATCCCCCCTCCAGTGTGTTTGACAAAGGCTCGCTCTGAGAAGAAACTCAATAGACCTGCTTTGGAAACTTGTGAATGTGAGGGCTGCTCTTGTGACAGGAGAGGGGAGGGACTATCCAGACTTTCCCACCGAGCTCAGGAAAGTCAGTGTTGCAAGATTTCTTGTGATAGGTGTGCAACCACGTACCTCATGACGTGGCTCCCATGCGAATTCGTGCCAGATGCAGACTTGTGCCAGAGCACAGCTCTGGAGCGGTTCAATCCAGCACCGCAGGATGGAGGAGTGGAGAGGAGGCCAGGGAGGAGAGCACAGGGAGGGGGGAGGATCAACAAACAGCGGCGTCGGGGTGGGGGCTGTGCAGCTACTGATCCAGGCCTTGGGATCCCACGCAGTGTTTTAACAAAGTCAGCCATTTGTTGAATTCTGGGGTGCCGATCCTGTTGGGGGGTGGGGGGTTTGTCTTATGGGTTCTTTCATCAGATCCCTCAATGGCTTTATGGCCCCACAATTCACAGTTGCCTCCTCTACTTGTTCTGTGTGTAACTTCATCAAGTGGTTCTGGTGACACTCAAACCTAGACGCTGGAGATAGTGTTTTCCCACCAGCACCTAAACACAGAATTTCCTTCTGCGGCATTGTTGAAATAGTTAATTTTTTATAAGGTTGCAATGTTTCTATTTGAAACATCTGTTTACATTCCATATTCCAATAAAGTTCTATTGGCATCGACAGCAGGTCAATCCATTTGTATAATTCACTGAACCAATAAATATCTATACGTCTGAACGTCTGCCGTCTCAAATCTATGGGATAGCCAGAAGGCCTGAGAGCTGGAGGCCTTGTCTCCTCCAGGAGGGCAGGCTGGCTCTTCCAGCCCCTCTTGTCTGTGTTTTTTTGGGATCTCTCACTCAGTCTTTGGTTGCAGTTCTCCATGCTGTCGGCCCTGAGAGTTTCACTGCGGCAGACTGTCTCCACTGCCATGGGGCTGCAGAGGAGGTGCAAGGGTTTGGGCACAGTGTGGGGATCAGCTCTTGGCCTCAGACAGGTGCTGCCTGAGGGACAGACTTCGCTCTCTCGTTACCTGGTGGGTCAGACCAGGTCACCAATGGCCGGAAATCGGGGTTCTCCACGTGTGTACCCCCATGCTCATCTGCTTTCAGCTGGGGTAGATGGCTTTGTCTAAAGATGTGCTGAGCAAGGACTAGCTCCTGCCTCGCACCCGGGGACATGGGGGCAGGTCTGGGGGTCCAGGCTGAGGAGCAGCCTGTGGTTCCTGCCATCCTCCAGGGCCTCGCTAACATTTGCTCCCTTGCTGAAGGCATTGGCGAGTGTTCCCATCCATCTTCCCTCTGCCCACTCTCCTGGCTGCTACTGGCCTGAGGGACAGGGGTGTCTCGTGTACTCTTGTTCTGTGCCAATACCAGCAGGGTTGGTTTGGGGTTTTAATATCAAGTTTTGGACTGATTTTAAATATCTATTGAATTGCTCCATTGAGAAGTGGATGTTTCTCATGGCCTGTTCAGGTTGCTATGGGAGAAGCTTGTCTGTTTTCCAGCTCTTGTGTGTTGGCGTTCCCAGCTTCTGGAGGGGCAAGGCAGAAGAGGTGGGGAGAAGAAAAATGGGTTGAATGGAAGAACTTTGATAGGTGAACACTGTTGATTACCGTATGTGAGTGTGCTGCATATAAGTGCTTGGCAGTGTCCAAACCTGATGGTGGCATTTCAAGGTGGTGTTCGGGGTAGTTATCTGTTCTGTAAACCTGAGTCAGGAATTCTTTCCTGGTACCCTCAAGCAGAGGAAGAGAGTTGCTCTTCCAGCAACTGAAATGGCTTTCCCTGGTTGCAGTAAGCAGAGAGGCTGGACCAACCTGCTCCTTATCTCCCCACATCCCTAGTCCGGCTGTAGGGTAGGATGAGCAGTGACAGATTCATCCTGGAGGGAAACAGCAGCTGAGCAAGTGTAGTCTGGGAGAGAGGAGGGTGTGGAGTTTCCTGATCTCAGGGCAATGGGGATGTTTGACTGCAGTTTGCACCAGCATATCTCTGCAGCCAATGCTCTTCCAGCACTCAGAGCAGGAAACCCTTCTCTCCTCTGGACCTTGGCAAAATATTCTGCCTGTAGGGACAGCCAGGAGCTGGGGAAGAGCGTTTTGTCCCTAGGATGTTAAGAGGACTGGGGAACATGCATCTTCATCTGCTTTTTCCTGGAGAAAGTTAGGAGAGTCCTAGGGCATGTTCCTGGCCTTTCAGCTGGCCTGGCTCCAGCTTTCTAGCAAAGGTAGAGCATGGGTTTGGCTGAATGCCTTGTAAGAGGAAAAGCTCGAAAGTGAGCCCCAGCAGCCACTGAGGGATGCAGTAGGAAACAGATGCAGTAAGCAGCTTTGCCAGCTTGTCAGTGGCTGTTGCAAGTGTGCTGGGCATGATGGGAGCCTTTAGTGGAATTATGGGAGGTGTTTGTGGAAGTGGAGGGAAACTCAAAACAGTAGACCATGGAAAAATAGCCCAAACTTGTGTCTGGCTGTCTGTGAAAGTTCTGCTTTACTGGACTGCGTCTCTCCCTTGCCTTGCTCGGCCCTGCCTTCCTTTCTTGCCCCTTCCAAAGCAGGCTGAGGTTCCCCTGCTGTCCCCACATCCAGAGAGCCATGGAGGGTGCGCCTGGGCCTGGCTGGGGGTGGGGTAGCAGATATGGGGCAGCGTGCCCAGCCATCGCCTCATCACGGCACTGGAGGAGCTCTGTGTTGAGCTGGCAGTGCCCTGCGACGCTCACTTCCCTCCTCCCGTCTCTCCTCAGGTCCGATGCTGTTGCTCCCAATTTTCCATAAGCAGAATGAGAACCAAATCAAACGTCCTATCGGCGCGGTAGAGTGACGGCGGGTGGACTGCGCGGCGCGGGCAGGGCTCAGAGTGGGGCACACGCCTGGCTGGACGGCACTCGCCTTGCTATGACCGCAGCCCTTCCCTCCGAGTGTTAAAGGTTCTTCTGCCTCTGTTTCCTTGTTGAGCTCTTCCTGACCCAGAAAGCGTGGAAATGTGAAGGGTGTGCAAAGCAGCTGTTGGTTAGTCGTTCCTTCCTCTGTTCCGGCTGTTCCCCCCCAACCTCTGATGGACCATGGTTAGCCAGCTTGTGCCTGTCTCTTCCAGGACATGGGGGTTGCAGGGGATGTAGTATCATGATGGACAGTTCTATACTATAATTAAAAGAATTCTATATTGTTGAATAAAAGTTTTAAAAGAAGCATGCAAGGAGGAGTATTCAGTGGGGAGGGAGCTGGAGAGTGCTGTCAGAGTGAACTGTTCCCTGTGCCCTGCTAGGACAGGCTGGGTGAGGAGGGCAGGAGGAAATTGTTGTACAAAATCCGTGTGGGCAGAGGCAAAGGAGCCACATGCCACCTTTGGGGGTATTTCTCCTTTCCCTCCTTAGGCCCCCACACTCTTCTGGAGGTGCCTGCCTGAGGCTAATGCTGGTGCCTGCTTTTCCCAGCCCAGGGAGGCTTGGGCATGGCTCTGTCTCTGAACCACTGGAGCTCCCATCTCTTGCTCTTTCTCGGGCTCAGGCTCTCCTCCCCTTCCCCAGCACCATCACTGCAAAGCCGTGAGCTTGGCAGTTCTGCTTGAGGGCTGCTGCATTGCAGGAGTTCCTCTCAGAGGTGGTGCTTCACTGGCTCAGGAGAGTCTGCCTGCAAGGACTCAGGAGAGTCTTGGTTGTTGGCCAAGCTGGGCTCTGGTCTTAGGTGTTAATGAACCACTTGAAATTCTGTCTAAAAGCCTCCAACTGGACTCTGTATGACAGTACATGGTCATTCCTCTTGTGTTGTCCCATTCCTTCATTGCCCATATGTTTTTCCCTATACAGTTTTCTCATATACTGAAGCTGCCCAGGGGAAAGGGTACCTCTGAGACGAGAGACAGTCCTGTTGCTGGTTCCCAGGGAGGTGAGCCCAGCCATGGGCTCCTGCCAGCACAGAACCACTCAGTGCTGCCTTCACCCAGCCCTGGGCACTGGCCAAAGTGGAATTGCAGGAGTGAGTCCTTGCACAAAGCCTGTAATGGTTACAGGTGGAGGCCAACACTGTCCTGCTGTGTCACACATGGAGGTTTGCTGATGTGGGCCCGATGTGGACATGGGCATCAGGTAAGTTTAACCTGCTGGTGCTGTAAGGCGGGCTTGGTCGATTGCCAAGGAACAGTTTAATGACAGCTCTGTTGTATCCAGGACTGTGCTGATCTCTGGCATCTGGCCAGCGGTGAGAGCAGGAAGAGCCCATGGCAGAGCCCACCTAAGGCCCACGCTGGGCAGAAGCAGCACTGTGAGCATATGCTGAGCTGAGGTCCCTGCAGCACGGTGGCACATCCAAGCACTGTTGCTGCTTGGATCTATCCATCTCCTGACGCTATTGGATCATGTTCCCCATTGCCACCTGCTGCCTGCTGCAGCCCATGTCCTCTGCAAGTCAACAGCTTGTCTCCAGAGAATGCTCTCTGTGACCCTTTTAACTGTTGTTGGAAATAAACTCTTCTTTGCCTGCCCTTTTTTGTCTCCAGTTTGTCTGGAGTCAAAAAGGTTTTGCTCATCCTGGTCCCTTGCTCCATCCATTGCACAGGTGTCCCACCAAGGCAGCGTGTCCTTCTTTCTTGATTATCTCTGCCAGCTTGCTCCAGTACATGCTGGCACTGCCTCCTTCTGCACCCACTGATGTTTACACCCTTATTCTCTTCTGATCCCTTGCTCAGCAGCAGCCCAGCTTCCTCCTCTTCCTCCTCTTCCTTCTGCACGGCTCAGAGTTCAGCCAGCTTGAGGTCCAAAGCCTTCAGGTTGCCTCAGCAGCCAAAGCCACTTTTGGGCCTTGCCTTCCCTTGCACATGATGGTCATGGATCTCCTGCCCAATTTTCTTTTTGGTTTTCCCATTACAGCTGCCCTTCATCCAGTGCTGCTCCTGTAGGAAAATCCAGGCTGGAAGAGTCGGCTGGAGTCATCTGGACAAATCCCAGGATCTCACACTCCTTGCAGGAGTCATTACTTTGTTCTTGGTTTGGCCATGCAGTAAAGGCTTTTGGCTCACAAAGGAACGGACTGAATCTGGTGCTGGAGTTTTTGGTCCAAGCGCTGTCCTTGGAGCTGGCCCAGCCCTGGGCATCTGTTCTCCAGCCTCAGCCAAGAGGGCAATGGCCTGGTTTAGGATTTCCCAGGCCGTGAACCTGGACCATGTGTCCAAGGCAAGCACAGACTTGGTGATACTGGAGATACCTGCTACATTTTGGTCCCATAACTGCACCCAGCAATGTGACACTTTAGAGGAGCAACGTTTCAGAAGCTTCCTGAAAATCTCATTCCTCTGAAGGCATTGGATTGCTGAGAATTCTGAAGGGAAGGAAATGCTTTAGTGGGCAGTTATTTCTGGAGCAGGCAACCTCTGCTCACTTCTTGGACCAGATTATTTTCTTAGGATGGGCCTTTTCCTCCATATGCTCCCCCAAATCCAATCCCTGTACACCCCAGGAATTGGAAGCAGGGGTGAGGTGACATGCCAACATCTTGCTGGTGATCTTCCAGGTGTATAACATCAGGGTGTGAGTCTCTGAAATACATCTCTCAGAGACCTCTTCCCAAATGCCAGCCTCGATTATTTATATGGGTTAATGATTTACAGGCCTCTCTGCCCTCTCCTCTGGCCCACACATGCCTGGGAAAGGAAGAGGGGCAACAGGTACTATATTTTGTTAAAATTAATTGAGAAATAGGGACAATTTGAAACCACAACCTATTTCTGTGTGCAGCATAACATGACATTGAAGTGGTAAGTGTGTGAATGAGCCGGCTGTTCGGGAATGGCAGCTGGATACTTGTCCCAGTTGTCTCCTACCATCTGATTAAGGGAACAAGTTATTTCTTCGTGCCATATAAAGCGTACTCTAACCCGCTGACTAAATATAGCTGATAATTTCTATCTAATGCCTTGCTTTTTGTGTGCTCTACTTGTTTGTGCAAGGAATAGTGAAGGAAAGTGCTGCTAACCCAGGTGGTGCGAGGGAGCGTTTGTAGCCTATGGGAGAGACAAGCACAACTAGCAGACAACATTGTTAGGATTTGGATGGGGTATTAGCTAGCAACAGAGGCCTGGAGTTAACCTGAAGAACCATAAATCTGGTGCAGAATGGTAATTTTTATGCTGTTTAGTGTCTGTACATCGAAAATTATGTAAACAGGTGTTATTATAGCCGGAAGAAATGTAATATATGTCAGTTTAGAAATGTAATTTCTAGCCCAAGCTGTTCCTGTTAAGCCTCTTCAGCTGTGCCAAGGCCTTGTCTGTACTCAAAGACACTCTCACACACGCTAAAGCTGTTCATCAACCCCCCCAGTATTGCCAGTGTTCTGTATCTTATCCCTGCCTGGCTTGGGGCAGCAAGAGGACACGGGAGGTTCCTGGGGCACCCAGGAATGAGCGGGGCTAAAGGAAGCAATGAAGCAGTGCAAACACCATTCGAATGCTCCAGTCTTGTGAAACTAGCACAGGGAGCCCCTCGGAGGGCAGAGCAGAGCCCAGGCTGAGAAACACGCCAGGGGCAAAAAGCGTCTTTGGGAAAAGCAAACCACGGCGTCCCGTTCGGCGCGAGGGTCGTGAATTGCAAGGGGAGAACAGAGAGGTTTTAGAGGTATCCCTGCCTACAGCCCAGGCGTTCAGGGAACGTGACACCGAGCACAGGGCACCGGGCACGGTTCAGAGCGGGCTCGGCTCCAGCAGCTCCGCCGAGGGAAGGAGGAAAGAGGCCGGAGCGGCGCCGCGGTTGCCATGGCAGCGCTCCCACAACACCGTCATCCGGGAAGTGGATCCGGGGCCGCCCAAAGTAGTTCCTCGGTGACGGCGGCGGCGCGGCGCGGCGCGGAGGGATCCGCCGTGTGCTGGTGAGCGGCG
>VYZT01043210.1:364429-381911 GCA_013400735.1 Pomatostomus ruficeps
GCGGCCCGGGCAGCGGCGCGGCCGCTCGGCTCAGCCTCCCGGGGCAGGCCCGGGGCCGCCGGGAACCTCCGGAGCACTCCGGACACCTGTGGGGCCGCTCCCGGCCGCCCGCCGGGCCGGAGCTGCAGCGGTCGGGTTACCGGGGCTCCGGGAACGGGATACCGGGATCTCTCGGGAACTGATTACCGGGACCCTCCGGGGCCGGTGTACAGGCGTGTTTCTGAGGGGAATGTGTTATTATGAGTATTTTCTGCCTTTCGTGGGCAGAAGAGCTCATCCGGCACCAGGAAAGCTGCAGAAGTGTCCGGCACGGGCCATAGGCAGCGGGATGCCCAAGGCCCCGTGGCCGCTGGTGGGGCTGAGGTGGGGTCTCCCCTGGTGCGTGACCCGCCTTTCGAACAGGCTTGCCAAAGGCACGCAGAGATGGGCTGTGTTGCGGCTTGTACAGTGTAGAAGTCGTGAATGTCTCATCACTTTGTTTCCCGCCCCCCCGTCAGTTTTTAGAGTGGTTCTGCTCGGGGCCCCATGCCTTCTCCCGGGTATCTTGCATCAAGGAGCCCTCCTCAGGATGTTTGGAGATGCTGAGCTGAGCTGTTTCCCCCCCGCGTCACAAACCACCCATGGTTTAGTGGTTCTTGAAAATGCTTGTTATAACCTCCGAGACCAAGGCTACAACCTGTATTTAGTTGCTTTTGCATGAGCCTTAGCTGAATTTCTTGTGGTTTCAGCAGGAACAAAAGCCTTCAAGGCAGTTCTGATAGCAGTGCTGTTTGACCTGAGTGGGCTTGCGTGAGCATTTACAAGTTGTGAGGTGGAGGACAGGAAGCACAGACCCATCCTGTTTCCCATCAGTGGGGTACCCACGTAACTCTGTGAAGAACTGGGGTGCCTCACACTGCCCATGCGCGTGTCTGTGTTTTGCACAAACATTCGTGACTTTAAAAAAGGATCAACAGCTTATTTGGATGGTGCAAGGACAGGACACATTAAAGACTCTCAGACAAAGGGATGTAGCGTGCTGCCAGACTGGATAAGCCATGAGCAGGTTGGGCTGACCTTGCTTGGAGGTGGAGGTTGGATTGGAGACCTCTTCCCACGTGAATTGTCCTGTGCAGGGTGATACTGTTATGATTGTGTGCCCCATGAGTGGCCAGCAGGTGCTTTTCTTGAAGAGTGGATGTCAGCAGTGGTCCTTTCAGTTCCAATAGTCTTGCAGTAGTCTCTCTTCCTGTCCTGAAGAAGCACAGCCAGCCTGGGTGTGCTTGTTGTGAGGATTGCCCTACTCTCTTCAGCAGAGCATGAAATGCCCCAGTCATTTTGGTGAGAACTGGAAGCAGTATTTGACATTCTCCCGTGTCCTAGGTGCATGCCCTAGATTACTGGATTCATAGGTGTCCTAATGTAGACTTTCATATCTTTGCAAGAAGAACCAGCAGACTGTGATTTCTACTTTTTTTAGATCTTAGGGAATATCTGAAGCTTTTGTGATGTGGGGAAAAACATATATTTTTTGGCCTTAGTATGATGTGCACTGCTTGTGCTGGTGGAGAGATTGTGTGAGTGCGTAAGGGTGTGCAAGAGTGTGTGTAAGGGTGTGTGTGAGTGTCCAGCCCTTCCCCAGAGGCAGTCAGCCGTACCCAGCAGTACAGACCAAATCCCTTTGGTGACCAGTGGCTGGCTGGGGGCTCTCCTGTATTGCTTGTCCTTGTTATTACTCCTTATTCCACACAAGTTTGATTCTTGCTCTTTTATGTTTGTTTTTTTGGGCCTCTGACATGAGGCTTGAGTCCCTTGTGTTCACTGTAGCGTATTTTGATAGATGGAAGTCTTGCACTCGGTGTACATGCAGCATGCTGGGCCATAAACTCTTGCAGGCACTCTGGGGCAGTGATCAAAGCCTTGGAAACAGCAAGGTCCGGGAGAGTAGGAGCCAAGTGAATGTAGATGGGTCTTCCTGGGGTCTTTTTCCTTCTCTTAATTGAGCTCTGTGTGCCTCTTTTTTCCCTCTCGAGTAACGTCTGTGCCGTCTGCCCCGCTTTTGTTCCAGGTGCGCAATGGCCACATCAAGCGAATCACGGACAATGACATCCAGTCACTGGTGCTGGAGATTGAAGGAACAAATGTCAGGTAGGAGAAGGCCCCTTCTGCTGCTCTGGGGGGACAGGACTCTGCCCTGGAGCAGAGTGAAAGATGTCAGTGCCCAGCAGACGTCATCTTCAAACTCTGCTGCAATATGATGGCAATGTCTTTGTCAATAAATTGAAGAATCTGGGGTCAGATCACTGATACTCCTCTGTGGCACTGTACTGTGCCTTTCCCTGGATGTGCTTGTAGAGCTCTCTCTCATCCTCAGTGCGGCTAAGGGATAAAAAATAAAATCTCATTATTTTTCCATCACTTGAAGGGAAAAAAAAGCAGTATTTAATACCCAGCCCCAGTCAGCACTGCCAGTTACTGAAAAAGCAGCCACTCTCTGCTGCTTCTTCTCTTGTCTTGGTCCAGTTCTCCTCACGTGACGACTGCTCTCCCTGCAGCAGGAAGATCAAAGGGAGATTTATGAGCGGAGTTGCTTATGGAGCTTCTCTTAGCAACCTCGTCTCCATCGCCCCGGGAGACAGACGCCAGCTCCGTGAGCAGGCTCAGAGTCTCCAAGGCTTCTCCAGGGGTGATTCAGAGCAGGGCGCTCCTTATAAGGGCAGCGGAGACTCCTCTCCTGCAGCCAGACTGAGCCAACGCTTCTCTTCCTCCAAGAAGTGTTGATACAGAACTTGCCAGGCGTGACGTGTACTCCTAGGGCTCGTGACCTCTGTTTTCCCAGCCATATAGAGCACACAGGGCCTCTGCTGTGCTCTGAAGGGCTCTATCTGTTCAATCAAGGGTAGGAGGAGGAAACAGTGCTGACATGGCTTTGAAACTGGGGAGGTGAAGCTGTCCAAGGAGGTGTTTTATGCCCTGGGTGAGAAAAGTGGGATTTGAGATGCATTCTTTGTGCCTTTTATCTTTTTCTGCCTGCAGCTACCTCTGAAACTTTCCCTTCTGTTACAGGAAGCCCTGGTTGTTGCTGAGATCCTATGATCACAGTTATCCATTTCTGCCTGTCCTCTAGGGCTGCACTGGGCCAAGGGAGAGACTTGGGTTGCTTTGGGCTGTTCACTTTGTGCTGTGTGAGATCCTAAAGTGTTTTTCTCTCACCTCTCAGTACCACGTACATCACGTGCCCTGCTGACCCAAAGAAGACCCTGGGCATCAAACTACCTTTCCTAGTGATGATCATCAAGAACCTGAAAAAATACTTCACTTTCGAAGTGCAGGTGAGGAGTGTGCAGTGGGGAGGCCCCTCCAGGGACCACTGAGGAAGGCGCCAGAGAGCCTGCAGTCTTGTGTTGGAACTTGTCCCAGGCAGTGAGTGATCCCCAAAACAGTTTTGCTTTCTTGGCCATGTGGTGTGTCAGGTCGTCTGGTATGGGGGCATCAGTCAGCTGACAAATACATCATTGCTATACCTGAAAATGGGTCTGTTTCTTGTGTAAAAATTACTTCTGCCATGGAGCGGAGGGGTGGGAGTAGAGAGCCCTCTTGGAAATGGGTAGTGCTGTGCTGGGGAGTCGGGAGCCTTGGCGCCTGGGTGAGCGGCCTGCCTTCCTTGCCCAGGTGCTGGATGATAAGAATGTCCGTCGGCGTTTCCGGGCGAGCAACTACCAGAGCACAACTCGGGTGAAGCCCTTCATCTGCACCATGCCCATGCGGCTGGACGACGGCTGGAACCAGATCCAGTTCAACCTGTCCGACTTCACGCGCCGCGCCTACGGCACCAACTACATCGAGACCCTGCGAGTGCAGGTGAGCAGCAGGCATGACCTTCCCTGGGAGACCAACGGCTGGTGACGTTCCTGCTGGCTGGGGCAGCAGGATGGGAATCCGGGGTTAGCCCTGCGTGGCGCCTCTGCCAGCCCTGCTCTTTGCAGAGCACTGCGGAAGGGGAGCAAAAGCCCGACTGAGGTCTCACGTTACTTGACTAGACTGGGATGAAAGAGCCCATTTCCGTCTTGTTTCTCTGACTGGCTGTTGATTAGGGTGAGAGTTGCAGTTCCCTGTGGCATGCCACAAAGGTGAAGGTCTGCTGGGAATTAGCTGTGTGCTGCTTTACTGTGCAGATAGGCAGGACAGTGACCGGCTGCATGAGAGCCTGGATGGAAAAGAGCCAAGGTGTACAGACCGTTCATATCCCTGGTCAAGCCTGTTTCCTTGTGGTAGTGGAGTGACCCTGCCTCTATCCCTTGTAACAGAGCTGATGCAGTGTTTGTCCCTGCTGAAGACATGGAACTTGTTCCATATGCTAGGGAGTCATGTTCACAGTGTCCAGTGGTGTGTGTTATTTTGAGGAACGTCTGTGTGTGGAGTGTGCCTGTTCCTTACTCTGAGGGGAGTGCAGCAGTTCCTTGCAGGATTGCCCTGAGGTGCAGGCAGGCAGCTGAGAATTGTCTGCCTTCTCACATACTCATGATGGGGACCAGTGCAGCTCCTTTGCTGCCAGCTGATAGTGGAGGCAGCACAGACTGGACAGACTCATTCCTGACCTCAGGGAGGCCCTGAAGTGGGCGTGTTAAAAATGCAGCAGGCTGAGCCTGTGGGTGTTCTGGAAAATGCTGATACCAGCAAAGCAGAGGTGGGTTCACAGCAGAGAATCCTCTTAGCAACTAAGATCTCAGTTGGCAGAGATGCCCAACCTTGGCCAAATCTTTTGAGAGCGTGTTCATCACTGGAGAGAGCATCTAACGCAAAGCAGAGGGCACAGGCCAACGTTTCTCTGATGCCCTGTCAGATTCAAAGCAAGAGAGGTAGATATCTCCAGCTGCTGAGCCAAAGAATCCATGTTGCTGCATGACACCAAAGCTGGATGTGGATTGAGCATATGGAAAATGGACTGACTCTTTGTTTTGACTCTCAGATCCACGCTAACTGTCGCATCCGACGGGTGTATTTCTCTGACCGGCTGTACTCAGAGGATGAACTCCCAGCCGAGTTCAAGCTGTATCTGCCTGTTCAGAACAAGGCCAAGGTGAGCTAGATGTGGGAAGGAGGGTGGGAGAGCAGAGAGCCAGACTAGCATTCCTCTTCCTCCTCCTGCTGCCTTTGCAACCCAGACTTTCGTGTGGCAGCAGAGCTCTTGCCAGCCTTTGGCCACCAGCCAGGGAGCACCCTCTCTGTTGCCAGGGTGAGCAGTCTGTCTGGGGTGCCTTGTTGGGTAGCTTTCCTACCAAAACACATGGAAATTGTCATTCCCATCTAGGAGCAGGGTGAGCTGTTCAGCTGCTCCCCATGTCCTCCCTGTTTGTGTTGAAGGACTCTGGGCAGTTGCAGCCTCCCGGCATCTCTCCAGAGCTTTCATCCATGACTCAGCTCAGCAACTTTGCTCTTCAGAGCAGCTGCAGCTCCAGATTTGTCTTCCAGGAGAGATACTGTTTGTGTCCCTCTAGCCCAAAATGAGTTCCCTCTGATCTTTTCCCTGCCTAGTGCAGACAGTGGTGCCATGAGGGGGGAAGGAGACACCATGGCTGCCCACAGGAGGATATGCCAAGCTCTGCTCCTGCAGTGATGGGAGGGGAGTGAATATGCTGGCATATTCAGAAATCTTGAGCAACATGCAGCAATTTTGAGGCTTGTGAGGAACCACCATCTTTGCCAGGGCAAGCCTGTCCCAATGCAGACACTTCTTTTAGCGGAGAAGGTTCCTGGGCAAAATCTCAAGCTGCTGAGGAAGGATGTTGGGGTAGTGGGAGGTAGAAGGCAGTTTTAACTGTAGGTAACACCTCTGGGCAACCTGTCACTGCCTTCTGGGCTGTAGCAGCCTCACAGAGGTCTCTGGGGAGTGCTTGGAGCCCTCCCAGTACAATTGTCTTGTGCTGCCAAGTCTTCTAAGTGTCTCCTTTCTTCTCCCTGCTCTGTCCAGCAATAACACTGCATTGGGAAGAGATGTTGTTGGCGTACAAATTCTCCAGAGTCAGAGTTTTCCTGGCTGTTCCTAAAGTGCTGAGCCTAAGCACTGCAGGTGGCCTGGTACCCAGTCTTGTCTTGCTCAAAGTGGCCGCTGTGCCTCCAAAGAAGGGATTCAGCAGGAATTGTGGAGTTACATGTATCCTCTTGAAGTTAGCAATTTTATTTTTTATTTCCTTGTTTTCCATCTCTTATATATGCTCTAAATATGGATGTAATACTTGTTCTTGAAAAGTTATTAAACATTTGTCTCTGTAAATCTGCTTCTGTGTTCTTCCTTCTTTGATGGATCCTTAACTTGCACATTTTAGTGCTGCAGAAAGTGCCTGAGAATTTCTTTTGAGAACCCAGATGTTAGAATTTGCCTCTGAACTCCACTTTCATCGGCACCCTCACTGTTTAAGGGATAACACAGACATGAACAGCAGCAAACTGGTGAGAGGAAAATTAGTGAGGTTTCCACAGAGAAGATAGAATCTGTCTTCAATCCATGAAGTTTGTGGTACTATGACAAAAACTCATGCTGTTCATGGAAATGGGTTTTTCATTCCTTTTTTCCTTGAAGCCATTTTCCCCAGCAGTGACAAATTAGGCTTACCTACCTGTAGGGGCACAGTTTTGTTGGCTGTGTAGTTACCAACTCACTCCAGCTCTCAGCCATGTCTTTAGCAGCTGCTTACAGCACAAGGCACACAATAGTCTTCCAGCTGCCAAATTGTCCCTTTCCCCAGGGATCAAAGGGGAGGTTTAGCAAAGCAGCATAACAGGAGCGGAAGTCTTTTCCTGTGCTGAAGCTGCCCTTCCCTGCCTCCAGCCAATCTGCCTTTGTTGTAGAAGGGCTTGTGAAGGGGAGGCCAGAGACTCCATCAGTAATGGGGTGAGTCTGGCTGTAGCTGATGCCTTTCCTCCCCGGGGCCAAGCCCCCCATCAGTACTCTGGAGGGCAGGTACCAAAGGCTGGGACTGATCCTTCCCTGGGCTGTGCAGTGAATGGGGAAAACTTCACTTCTGTTATTGCTCTGTAGAACAAAGCTGGTCCCTCCCAGGAGAAGGAGAGCCTGCTGGGGGACAGCTGCCTTAGATTCTGGGTTTAATCCTGACTGAGTCCCCACCTGGTTAAAAGGTTTGGCAGCCTGTGCACACTCTCTCTGCTCTTCTGTGGCAAAGCTCTCGGGACACCTGTAACGGAGCTGCCTCGCCTGCACCTTTAGAGCTGCTGGGCTTTGAACTGGAGGTGCTGCATGTGGGGCTGGATTGCACCTGCAGAAGGCTTTCTGGAGAAGACCTCTGCAATTCTTCTAGCAGCTGGACAGCTTGGTAGCTCTAAGAAGCCCAGCAAAGGAAGCCCACATGAGAAAGCACCATCCATCTTGCATTGACATGTCAAGGCTTGGCTGACTTGATTTGTTAAGTGGAATCGCACTGGATCGTGTGCCAAGGGTTGGCCTTAATGAAGTCCATGGCAAGGCTTTCTCCACGTTTGCAGAGCTTGCCAGAGCTGGGGGAGCTGCTGAGCAGATCCATCAGACCCCAGCAGGGTAAAATGTGCATCCTTTCCCGCAAGCCCTTGCTCAACACCATGTGTTTTTGGCAGTCTTTAGCAGCTGAACACTCAGCAGGAGCTGCTGCTGCCCTGGTGGGGCCTGTGCTGGAGTTGCCCCTTGTCCTTGAGGGAGTTGAACTCACCCTGAGTAACCGGCCTTAATGCATCAAGAGGGGCTGGGCTCCCCTGGGCCCCAAGACGGCCCTGCAGAGATCAGATGGGCCCTGCTGCCAATTCCTGCCCGACCTCTAGGAGCTGTGCCAGCAGATTTGCTGGAATAAACTCCCAGCCACAAACCCTTACATCCATGTGGACCTTCTGTGTATTTTTTAATATGAAACAAAATACGGAATCTTCCTGTTTACTTGCTGCACAAAGTGGAGCATCATCGGATACTGGCTCTTTCCTTTAGGTGATTTACACAGTGCTCTTCTAAAATCTTCCTCTTCTAATCCCTCTCTCCCATGGAAACTTTTAACCATCTCGCTGAAGGTGGGTGTAGTTGGATGCTCTCCCTGTGGGAGAAGAGGATGCTGCTGGCAGATGGGCCAGAATGTCAGAGGCATCCTGTCAGCAGCCATTTCCTAAATGTGCACAAGCAAAACTCGTGTGGTGGAGCACCCAGCTTCTGACTGCTTGGGTTATGGCTTTTGACTTGGCTGGGATGCAACATCCTCCTACATGGAAAGAGTGGAGGAATGCAGGAAGGAGATGGGTGCAGAGATGGGAGTCATGGGTGGCTACTGCCTGCCTGCTCCCAGGGCAGCCCCAGCTGGGTGTGAGGGGTGGGCAGAGGGGAGTGCAGGCAGCCTGTGGAGAAAAGATCTTAATTATCTCCTCATTCACCTTTCTGTGGGGGGCCAGCTCCTTCCTTCCTGCATAAGTCTTTGCAGCAGTTCATGTCGAGTGGGAGAGAAACGAATCTTTGTGGGGAGCCCTGGTTTCAACCTGGGGCAGAGCAGGGCCCACCCAAAGATCAGTTTTCCTTCCCCGCACCAGCTTTTCCTCTTTGTCTTCCATTGGCTGGGGCAAGGTCCTGCACTTGGGCACTTTGATCAGGACTTCAGTGCTGGGAGCTGCTTTCTACATCAAAGGCAAAGCTTCCCTTTGAAAGTTTGGGTGCTGAAATACGGTGAGTGCACAGGCTGCAGCTCCTCAGAGCAAGGGACCCTCCCTGGGCTGGGCCAGGCAGCAGCAGGCTTGGCCTGGAGCAGCTGGCAGTCGCTGTGGGGCAAGCCAAGGCTGGGACATCCCGTGGCTCCGGAGGTTCTGCCTGGGCAGGTGGCAGCTGCTGGCAGGGCAAGCAGGCGACGGGGTTTTCCTGGAAAGCTTTCTCCGTTTGCTCTGGGCCAGGGCAGAAGAATCCTGTGTGAGTGTCCAGCCCAGCAGAGTGGCAGGACACTGGTACAGGCTTCTGTCCCTGCCTGTGCTTGTCCCCTTGCACTTTGTCACCTTCCTATCAAGTGAGTCCTGGCACAGAAGCACAGAGCTGTGATCACCGAGGTGATAGGCAGGAATCAAAAAAATCTGGGCCAAGGTCTGCTCCTTGTCCCTTTTGTATCTCCCCGGATGTCCTGGGCCAAATGTTGTCATCTTTATAGAGGGATTACACCTCCAGGGCGACGTTAATCCTCTGCAGCTGTTGTCTAATGTGGGGCAGGCAGTGCTGGAGGCAAGGGAAATATTTATTTTGAGTTTTACCACTGGCCACCACCCAGGAAAACTGAATGACGGTACTGGGGACTTTGGCCACTTTGCATGCAGAGAGAGCTGATGTTCCTGCCCTGTTCACGCCTGCAGGAGGGGGGTGAGAGCTTCCCCTGGCAGGCTGCAAAATGGGACCATCCAAGCACGATTTTATTTGGGTGAGGGAGCAGTTGTGCACCCTGATAGCTCCCCTGGGGTGCAGTGGGGAAAGCCTCAGAGCCGCTAGAGGTGAGATGATGGAAGCCAAGTTGTGCTGCAGCAGACCTGCAGCCCATCTGCTTCATCATCACTTCATGTGTTGCCCCTGCAGCTCCAGAAATTCTTTTCTGTGAGATGAGGGGTCCCAGCACCCCTGGGAGCAGGCTGGGGGCTGCCCGGTGGGTGTGAGGGGAGGTGAGGGCCATGAGCCCCACACACATGCGCCGAGCTCAGTGTGGTTGGTGGGTGCTGGCTCCGACCCCTCTCCGGGCAGCACCCGGAGCCTCGGCCCTGCCTGCAATATGCTCAGGCAGCAGGTTCAACCCCTCCCAGGGCCCCGCGGCCCTTCCCTCCATCCCCAGCATTGTTTCCTTCGACCTTGAGCTGGCCGGTCGCTGCTTGCTGTATCCCAGCCCCAGTTCTTCCTCTGCACTGAGCCCGGCTTCCTCTGTGTTTTCCGGGTCTTTTCCTCAGCGCTGCACAGGGGATGGTGCCCTGGTTTGCAGAGGAAAGGAGGATTCTCCTTACATGGTGCCAATCAGGCAGAGAGCCCCTGCCAGCCCTAGCCACCCCCTCACCCACACCCCAGCAGCCACCCCAGCACAGCAGGGCCTGGAGGACACTGAGCTCCAGGGTCTTTTCCAGGTCAGGCTTCTCCAACCTATTTTTGGGAAGCAGGGATCTGCCTGGTGGGAGCAGATCCTGGCAGGGCAGCCCAGTGCCTGCCAGGACCAGGCTCAGCAGGGCTCACACTCCCCCGTGCTCCAAACAGCCCTGTCCCTTATAGCAGGTGCCTGCCTGCCCTCCCTGGGGTCTCACACCCACGGGTGGCCAGAGATGAGCTGACCCCACTGTGGGAGTGCAGGGCAGCGCGGGAGCCTGCAGCAGAGCCAGGACGCTGCTGAAGCGCTGGGCTTTGTCTCCAGCGGGGTCCATTACTGCTGTCCATGAGCGTTTCCAGATGGCCCCGGGCTCCTGGCAGCAGCTCTGCTGCAGCATCCGGGGAAATGCGGGAGGGGGTGGGAAGTGGTGTCCCAGCTCACCAAGTGTGGCAGCCTGGGCCTGTGCTCCCAGCATCCCTAATTCCCGCTGGGTAATCTATCCCAGCCCCCATCCCACCCTGAATCAGCAAACAGGCCCCTTCCCTGCCATGAGCAGCTGGCCCTGGGCATCCTTGTCCAGCTCTGGCTTCCCCTGTGAGCCAAGTGTCTTTACAGGTACCAGGCTTTGGGGTCCCAGCCCTGCACCCTGTCGAGCCCTCCATACCCCCAGGAGAGAAGGGAAACACTGCTGCCGTGGGAAATACATCTGGTGTCGGAAATGCATCTGCCCGGGGAAGTGCATCCAGTGTGGGAAATGCATCTGCCGTGGGAAATGCATCTGCGCTGGCCTCTGGAGCAGGCTCTGCGGGGGTGGGGAGAGTGAATCCCGGCTGTGCTTTCCTCCTGCCTCGCCAGGTTCATGGTTTTTGGCAGCTCCTGGTGCCAGTCTGGCCCTGGTTCAGGGCAGGCTGGAGTGTCGGGCTGCCCCATGACAGGGCTCCCAGCCCAGCAGAGCTGTGGGTCCTCCCTCAGCTCTGGGAAAGACCCACACAAGCAGAAATCTGGGCAAAATGGTCAAAACTGAACTGAAAAAAGTTAAAAGCCAAGGAATGTGACCCAGCATGGCCTGGCTGGTGGAATACAACAGCCCTGAGCCACTTGGAAACCTGTTTCCACCCACTCCCCCTAACTCCTCAGGGGTTTTCTGTTCCTGATTTTGACTTCTCGCTTGGCTGCAGCGATATGCTGAGTCTGAGCCAAGCATGTTTTCCAGGGAATCAGCTCATGGCTGGAAATCACTGCCCAGTGTGGACAAGGATGGAAGCTGGGGCAGGGGATGGGTGACTCAGGCCACAGGGTTCCCCCCCATCACCAGGAAAGCAGGGCGAGCGCCAGCATCAGTCCTTCCCTTTTACAGTAATTAGTGGCTGACAAGTGGCTGGGCAGCTCGGGGTAGTTCAGTGCTGGGAAGTGGTTGTAGCAGTTGGGAACTGAGCCAGCAGCTCTGGGCCCTGGGGAGGGGGAAGGATGGAGGAAGCACAAAGGCTTCATATCCTCATCCATGAAGTGGGGGAACTCTCCCACCAGGGCTGGTGGGAGGGGATGAGGGCGAAGGAGCAGCTGGAGCACCAGGGCAAAAGGAGCAGGTCAGGGATGCACCAAGACAGAGGTGCGCTGGGGAAAGAGGCAGGGCACAGGTGCTGGCACAGTGCTGGCCCTGGTCCTGCTGCAGGGGTGTCTGGAGGAAACAAGGATGCTGGCTGGAGTCAATTCCCACATGGGGATGCTCCCCAGTTCCATAGGGTCATCCCCACAGAGATGGGTCAAACTCACACAACCCCCTTGCCCAGCACAGCACAACCAGCCTCCCCACCAGTGCAGCAACTGTGCCAGGCCTCTGCTGTCCACCCCAAGGCTGCACCTGCAGCTCCAGAGCAAACCTGGCTCTGGCTGCCACCTCTGTGATCATCATGTCACCAGCAGAAGCAAGGACACTGCTACCTCCAT
The DNA here is from genome assembly GCA_013400735.1 of Pomatostomus ruficeps. NCBI lineage: Eukaryota > Metazoa > Chordata > Aves > Passeriformes > Timaliidae > Pomatostomus > Pomatostomus ruficeps. The sequence continues at coordinate 376,420 of VYZT01043210.1, forward strand.
CACTGCCTCTGTGGTTTGGTTTTTCTTCCCATTAATGGCTGAGCAACATTTTTCCCCAGATAAAGCCAGTTTCCTACCCCTGAAGTCTAATCTTTCCCACTCCATAATTATTTCCCTGATCTCTGCAGCAGTTGTGACCCCTCTTGCCTTCCTCTGCCAAGACAGCAGTGGTGAGACAGGATATGGCCACCCCTTCCCCCCAGGAAACTTGCCAGGGCCATGTGGGGACAGGGAGCTGAAGCACCCTGTGAAGAGGCTCCAGGAGGGTCCCCCATCTGCTGCTGGCCCCTGCCCGGGGAAGGGAGGCGGCCGCCCGGGGCTGAAGTGCAGTGCTGGCTGGGGGAGAACAAGGCACCCTGTGTTCCCAGCGAGGCCCCTGTCACTGCCATGGGAGCTGCTGAAAGGCCGCTCTGTCCATTGGTGGGGGTGGAAGGGCTGCTTTAGCTGACCCCCCCAAAGTGGCAGTCCCAGGGCAGGGACTGCTGCAGGGACATCACTGGCCATGCTGGCTCTTCCCCTACATCCCCTTGCATGGCACCCAGTCCCCTGGGGGTGCCAGGCAGGATGAGCCCCACTAGAAGGGCCCCATTACCATGAAATCTGCCCCATCTCTCCCAGGGCACCCCCGCAGCAGGAAGGAGGACGGCACCACAGCTCTCCACACACCCGACCCGTTTAATGGACATACAAGGCGGCCGCGCTCACTGCCCTGCCCACAGGGCCATGTGCCCCAGGGCTTCGTCCCAGGGTGGCAGCAGCAGGGCCTGGGCTGAGCTGAGCACCAGCAGGGTTGCAAAGGCGGCATCTCCCAATGCATGGTGTCTTTAGGCACATCCCTGTATCCCCGTGGTTCAACAGGAAACACAGCCATGAGCTCAGCCCTCCCTTCCCCGCCACTGCAGGTGCCAGCAGCTGAGACCTGCCAGCCAGCAGCACTTGTGAGCAGCCCCCAGCCCACTCACCACCCCAGCTGCAGCGGGCTCACACAGGAGGAAGGGACTCTGCAGGGACCCCATGGCAAAGGCAGGCACGTGATGGGTGGCAGCCCGAGGGTCACGGCTGGGGGGACGCACAGGCACTGGGGAGCAGGCAGGGCCTGGATGCCCTCCAGCCCCCCCATGACCATCCCCGGTCCCAGCCCGGCTGCTCTGGAGGGGCTGGGGGGGTTGGGCATCCCCCCTTTTCTGAGGCTGGAGCCATCAAGCAACAATGGGGTAAAGGGGCCGAGGCCGTGGTGAGGGACAAGGGGAGGGGGTGTCAGGTCCATCTTAGCACCATGGTGGTGGGGGCGGTTGGGGGAGGGAGCCGGGGTCAGACCCACTCCTGCAAGGAGCGCTTGCAGTACAAGAGCATTCGGGGTGCGCCCTTCCTCTGCATCTGGACGATGACATAGATGAGGCCCAGGATGCAGAGCAGCAGCACCAGCAGCACCAGCACCATGACCACGCTCATGGTGCGTGTGTACTCATCGATCTGCACCACCACGTCCACGTCCCTGCCTGGCTGGCCATCTCCCTCGGTGTAATCCTCATCTTCCTCTTCCTCCTCCTCCTCCTCCTCACCTTCGGTCCCCCCATCCCCATCGGGGTTGAACGGGGGTCGGTCCACATCGGGCCAGCGGGGATTGGGGTCTGGGACCAGCTCCGTGTGACAGCCCATGAAGTCCCGTAGGATGGATTTGGGATAGCCTGGCTCTGTCTTGAGACGCTCATTGTCGAATTTCCAGTACTTTGTGCCTCTGTAGAAGTAGGTGGAGGCTGGGGGAGAGAAGACAGAGACGAGGGGTAAGTAGGAGGGCACAGGACACTGCAGAACCTGGGCACCCCTGCAGATGCCCGCGACAGCAGGTTTTGCTCCAGGACTGGTGAAACCCTTCAGAAAGCTGACTCCCAGGCACTCTCCCCAAGTCCATCCCATGTGGCCAGGCCATGAGAGGGATAATGCCATCCCCAAGGCCCCCACCACCACCACCCACCCCTCTCCTCCCTTACTTACAGGCGTCTGGGCTGAGGAAGGCTCCCTTGGGTGAGGGAGGGATGCCCACCCAGACAGAGATGGGCTTCGGGTACCCGGGGTCCACCGAGCGCGTGTCCTCGTTAAAGCGCCAGTATCTGGGGAGGGAGGTGGGGAGTAGGTGAGGAGCACAGGGGTCCCCAGTGCCCGACATTCCTCCCGACAGGGGCCAGGAGGCAACAGAGCAGGGAGAACCCCACAGACACTAACCTGTCCCCACGGAAGAAGAAGGTGTGTCCCGTGGGTTCCCACCAGACAGCTGTGTCAATGCTATCATAGGGGATGCCCTGCCCATAGGTGACCAGGGGCTGTGGGTACCCAGGCTCCAGGTTGGCTTCTCGGAAGAGCCAGTACCGGTCACCTAGAGGGGAAAGAGTTGGAGAAAGGGCATGAGAAGGTCCTGCCCAGCTGCTGTGGCAGGTGCACAAATGGACAGGGATAGTGGTAGATGTCTGTGGCCACCCTGAACCCTTGGGATCATGCAACAGCTCGGGCTGGGGAGGTGGGACAGGATGGGATGAAGCCAACCAGCTCTCAGCAGCTCTGTGGAAGGCACTGGGATCTCGTTTCCACCTCAGCTCTCCCATCCAGCTTCCCTGCTCACCTTTAAAGAAGACGAACTTCCCATCATGCCTCTCATAGGCAGCATCAATGTCCCCAGGAAGGCCCCGCCAAAAGTGTCCAATGGGCATGGGGTAGTTGTCCAGCACCCGGTTGTGCCGGACCCTCCAGAACCACCGGCCCTGGAGAGAAATGTGGTGTTGGCAGAGGATTGGGAGGACACAGTCACCTTGCTGAGGGGTCCTCCCATCCACAGACCCACTACATCCCCTAGAAAGGGGCAGGAGGGGGTCCTGGCAGGTACCTTGAATACAAACATCTCCCCACGCAGCACCGCCACCGTGTCAAAGTCCCCATCGCAAATGTCAGGGCCATACTGGTCAGGTCGGTCTGGGCTGCCAGGTTTGGGTGGGCGGTCTGGTTTTCCCGGAGGAGGTTTAGGGGGTCTCTGATCTGGCCTGCCAGGTCTCCGGGGTGTCACGGTGGGCAAAGGCTTGGTGGGCTGAGGGTGCCCATCTGCGGTACCTGGATCAGGCAGGTGAAAGAATGGATGTGGTGATGCAGAACAGCAGCACCTGTACCTCAGTTTCCCCCCACACATGCCCAGAATCCCACCTCTGAGCTGATCCCCCAACCAGCTCCTCACCGTAGAGCTGCTGGATGCCCTTGAGGTCATCCTCAGGCAGCTGGAAGTTCTCCGTGTCCATCCACTGGTAGAAGGGGGCCATAATAGCGCTGGGGTTGCTGGAGTGCTCCAAGCCCAGCGAGTGCCCCAGCTCATGCACGGCCACCAGGAAAAGGTTGTTCCCTGCATGGAGAGGCACCATCAGCAAGAGGAGGTGGAGGACATGACATGTAAGGTGGACCCCTGGACTCAGCACCCTGCAACAGGGGTGCTCCAGTGGGATCTGCCTGCATCACCCACAGTGGAGCAGCTCTCCCTGCCACTCCTGTCCACACCAGCACAGCTCCCTCCCACCCCTCCTCCAGCCCAGAAGGCCACCAGGCTCCTCCAGTCACCTTTACCACCTCCTTGGCCCTCAACTCACCAGACACATCTGCATTCTCCAGCGTCCAGGGCTCATCCAAGTCAAAATGCGTGTCCCCCCCCATGCCAGGGCCGGGAAAATAGGCATGAGCCAAAAATCCCCCAAGGCCATCGAAGGGAGAGCTGTCTCCATGGAATCCAGAGGCAAAGAACACCATGATGTCAGCCTCTTTCTTCCGCTTCTGCCGGATGTCCTCGTAGGCCACCTCCCGGAAAACCAGCGGCGTGGCTTGCTCCCACACCCGGAAAGCTCGCCGGACAGCCTCGTATGAGTGGTAGCGACCCAGCTTCTCTGTGTAGTTTTGGATGCTGTGGATACAGAACTCACTAGGGAATGCCTGGAGCAGCACTCGCTCCTTGAGGGGATCCATAGCTCTCCATGGGCTGGGGGGAGGGAATCCCTGGCAGTGCTGGGTACCTGAAGGTGAGGTGGCTCTGGGTCCAGCGCCGCCCTGTCAGCGCGTACCGCTTCCGACGCATGTTGGACTTCATTCGTGCCCCAAACTGGTCCGGTACCCCACAGCGGGGACGTTTCATCCACCTGCCAGGAGGACACCGAGCCAGGGCTCAGCCCACCCACAGCCAAGGTCCCCGAGGGGTTACAGCACCCACAGACAGCAGGGATGACATTCTGGCTGCAGGGATGCAGCCCCCAAAAGGGGAGAAGCAGCTCCCAAGAGGGACAGCACCCACTCTTCCAGGTGCAGGCAGAGCCCTGGGGCTGCCAGAGAAAACCACAGAGCCCGGGAGTGGAGCTGCCATCTGCTCGAACAAGGGGACAATGCAGAAACTCACGCCTTGGTCTCCTCGTCCAGGACGCCGGTGACGGTGATGCCGTAGAACTTCTGCATCTCGGCAAGCGCCGCGGAGAAGGTCTGAGCCGAGCGCATGGTGGACATCCGGCGGCTGGGCTGCGGCAGGTACCCATAGAGCCGCAGCCATGCCTGCGCCGGGAGAGCCGATCAGCCCTGGCAGGGAGCAACCCCACGGCGGGACCTGGAGCTCCCCGACACCCCGTGGGGAAGGATCCGTCCCCCTGCCTGATTGTACCCTGGCCCCTGTCCCTTCACCGTGGTCAGTGCCAGCTGTCGGCAGCAAATGCCACCCCGTGCAGGCAGCAGGAGGGTAGCAGGGCACAGGGTCCCTGTCCTGCCCTGCAAGGTGGGGGATCCGGGGATCTTGGGGGGCTACTGCCCAATGCCCTGACTCCAGGGAGAAGGCAGCTGGCAGGGGGCCAAGCTGCCTGCGGGCTGCCCGTCCCCATCCTCCTCTGGAGGCGTCCCCTGGGAGCTGCTGACAGATGTGCAGCCTGGGACCCCCACCCTGGCCTGCACCCACAAAGGGGCTTCTGTCCTGCGGGGCTGCAGCCCCAGGGCAGGGGGCAGGAGGGTGCTGGGACGCGCCGGGGCTCTTCCTTCCTGCCCCAGCCTCCGCCTCCTCTTGTCTGCTTTAATTGCATTTTATTTTTATCTTTATTATTAGTCTTTTGTAACTTTTTTCCTTTTATTATTTTCCAAATTTGGGGGGGGGTTCTTTTTAATCTTTAAAACTTTTTTTTCTAAATTTCTTCCAATTCTTTTTCCTTTTCCAAGTCTTACTCCTCTTCCAAGTCTTTTTCCTTTTCCAAATCTTATTCCTCTTCCAAGTCTTTTTCCTTTTCCAAGTCTTCTTCTCCAGGTTCTCCACTCCTTTTCCTATCCCAATTCTTCTCCTATCCCTTTACGTTTACATGGCTTAACATTTTAATTTCTAAAAACACTGAATCTATTAATTTCTTTTACCCCCACTGCCCTTCCCCCGGCAGGGTGGTGGAGCAGAGCCTTTATCAAAAGCCCTTTCACCCCCTCCCCCGCCGGGCACAAAGCGCTTC
>VYZT01043210.1:387715-411846 GCA_013400735.1 Pomatostomus ruficeps
CCCGGGCCCGGCGGGAGCGGGCCGGGCCATGCCGAGCAGGCCGCCTCGCCAGTTTGAAAGTACCTCTGCGCTCCCGACCGCGCTCCCTAAATGGTTGTCGCTTCCCACCTCCCACGGAGGGATGAGTTAGGCTGGAGCTGGCGCCGACGCGGGTCCCCGCGCAGAGCCCTCGGTAAGCCAAGGTTGGTATCGCTCTTCCCTGCGAGGAGCACAATTTTCTCCTCCCCGTTAGGCCGGGATGCGTCGCCGGTGGGTTCATCCTTGCATGGTTCGCGGTATGTGCGGGGGAGGGTGGCGCCTGGGCTGGGCTGAAGTTTGGTGTCCCGCCGAGCTCGGGCGCAGGTACCGTCACTGCGAGCCCTCGCTTGGTCAAGGTGAGCTCTGTAGGCGAAGGAGCGCATCCTGCGTGCCGGCAGGGCTGCGATGCGGCCCTTGGGGGCTTTACTGCCCGAAACTCTGCTGGAGCACCAAATAATGAAATGTCCCCACAGGCAGAGGTGGGTCCAGCACTGCCTGAGCTGTGGGGAACAATCCAGTCTCAGCTGAGTGCCGGGGGAGGTGGGATTCTCTGGTGCTCTTTATTGCTTATTCTTAGACATAAAAAATACTCTCCTGATAGACCAAAGGTTTCCGTACCCTGAGGGCAGGTGGTTTGATACAGACATGAGAGTGCTTTTATAGGGCTGGGGGCTCGAGGCCCGGGGGTGTTGGTGGCTGCTGCTCACCGGGGCTTGCACCCTTCTTCTCTCTTGAGGTGTGCTGGCACTGCTGCTGTCTGCTGTTCGCTGGTGGGTCTTATTCTTCTCTAATGTGGTGCCAGGTTTTATTGGACATCTCTAGAAAGACTGGAACTTTGCAGTGAGTACAAGCCTGGTGATGCTCTGTAGCAAGGCCAGGCAGCACCTCTGGCATAGGTTGTTTGGCTCCAGTGTACTTTTATTCCATGGTTTGGTAGGGGGTCCAGCTGAGCCACTGCTTTAACTCTTCTTTTTTCTTCACAGAGTGATTCCCGTGGGTTCTGTGTTCTGTCTGAGGATAGGATAACACTGAGGGCAAATCTCCTGAGCTCTCTGGCTCTTCCAGTCTACAGGCGCTGCCCAGAGATGGGGAAATGCTTTGTATACATCCCTTGGGTAATGGGCTCAATATCCAGGCTGCAGGAGGAGCAGAACTGTTTCACAGAACTGTTTCAGTGAGGGCGGGATCATGTTAGGATTAGCATTGAAACCTGTAAAATCTAACCCAGTAGCTTCTTGATTGCACGGTATTTGGTGCATGGCCTGTGCAGAGAGACATGTTCTCAGACAGTGCCCCAGCGTTGCTGGAGATCCAGTGACCCACTCAAGCCTGAGCTGAGCGTGCCCTGGGCAGTTGTACTGCCTCTCATGAGAGCACAACACCCAAACACATGCCTGGCTGTGTCTGGACAGAGCCCAGCCCTTTCCAGGCTGAGAACGCCTCATTCCAGGACCTTCGCACAGCAGCAAGTGGGGCTCTGGTTCTGGTTAGCTCTCCCACACTGGCTTCCTGGTAGCTTTGCAAGAATGCAGGAGAGTTTTCAAAAAGAGCCATGGGGGAAGGTTGATAGAGAATTGCCCATATTTCTTTTAAGACCTGACATGAGCTTTCTTCTTTCTTGCAGAGAGAGCTGCTCCGTGGGCTGCTTTCTGCGCCCTTCCCAAGTGTGAGCACATCGCAGCCAGCACGGAGAACGGCCTCCTGTTGTCTTCAAGGCACTTGCCTCTGCCTCCTGTTCTTTTGTCCAAAAGAAGGAAAAGCCAGACCAAATCAGTCCATAAAGAACTTGTGCTGATCTAAGGAGGAGGCTCTGGAGTCTCTGTCACCTCTTTTCTTCCCAGGATCGCGGCTGTGGGCTGGATTTTCTGTCCTCAACTTCAGGGGGTCAGTTACAGGGAATCAGGATATCAGAATCTTTTGGTTTTGCTTTTACTTGAACCCTTTCAACCGGGAAGCTGAAGCTATCACTGCTAAATTCCCATTTTTTTTTCCCAAGCATGTCAGAAAGCTGGCAGCAGCAACAGCAGCAACCACAGCAGCCGCCGCCACCGCAGCAGCACCACGCTGGGGCAGCCGCCCTCCCAGAGCACTCCATCCCTCCCAGCACTGCTGACAACCCCTTGGGCTGTGCCGTCTACGGCATCCTGCTCCAGCCGGACCCCGGACTGCAGCACCACCAGCACGCCCCCATCCAGGCTGGAGAGCCATCCCACAAATGCGGTGTGTGTGGCCATGACCTCGGTCACCTCTCCAACCCCCATGAGCACCAGTGCTTGCCAGGCCATGACCGCTCTTTCCAGTGTACCCAGTGCCTGAAGATCTTCCACCAGGCCACCGACCTCCTCGAACATCAGTGTATCCAGGTGGAGCAGAAGCCATTTGTGTGCGGGGTTTGCAAGATGGGCTTCTCCCTCCTGACCTCGCTGGCGCAGCACCACAATGTCCACAACGGCAACGCCATGAAGTGCTCTATCTGTGAGAAGACCTACAAGCCTCCCGAGGTAGAGCATTCACAGCCTCTCGACCCCTCGGAGAAGCCCTACAGCTGCTCCATCTGTCAGAAAACCTTCAAGCACCTCTCGGAGCTGTCCCGGCATGAGCGCATCCACACGGGTGAGAAGCCGTACAAGTGCACGCTGTGCGACAAGAGCTTCAGCCAGTCCTCCCACCTGGTGCACCACAAACGGACGCACAGCTCAGAGCGGCCCTACAAGTGCACGGTGTGCGAGAAGACCTTCAAGCACCGCTCCCACCTGGTGCGCCACATGTACGCGCACTCGGGGGAGCACCTCTTCAAGTGCAACGTCTGTGAGCTGCACTTCAAGGAGTCCTCTGAGCTGCTGCAGCACCCCTGCACGCCCAGCGGGGAGCGGCCCTTCCGCTGTGGGGAGTGCCAGAAGGCCTTCAAGCGTCCCTCGGACCTACGGCAGCATGAGCGCACACACAGTGAGGAGCGGCCCTTCAAGTGCGACCTCTGCCAGATGAGCTTCAAGCAGCAGTACGCGCTCATGCGCCACCGCCGCACGCACAAGGCCGAGGAGCGCTTCAAGTGCAACCTGTGCGAGAAGGGCTTCGTGCAGCCCTCGCACTTGGTGTACCACCAGCACGTGCACGGCATAGAGAACCTCTTCAAGTGCAACGTGTGCCAGAAAGGTTTCAACCAGTCCTCGGAACTGCTGCGGCACAAGTGCGTGCAGAACGCGGAGCGGCCCTTCAAGTGCGCGGTGTGCAACAAGTCCTACAAGCGGGCCTCGGCTCTGCAGAAGCACCAGCTGGCCCACTGCGCCGAGAAACCACTCAAGTGCACGCTCTGCGAGAGACGTTTCTTCTCCTCCTCAGAGTTCGTGCAGCACCGCTGTGACCCGGCCCGCGAGAAGCCCCTCAAGTGCCCTGACTGTGAAAAGCGGTTCAAGTACGCCTCGGACCTGCAGCGCCACAGGCGCGTGCACACAGGCGAGAAGCCCTACAAGTGCTCCTCCTGCGAGAAGGCCTTCAAGCAGCGCGAGCACCTCAACAAGCATCACAGCGTGCACGCCCGGGAGCAGCAGTACAAGTGCATGTGGTGTGGGGAACGGTTCCTGGACCTGGGCTTGCTGCAGGAGCATAGTGTCCAGCACACGGCCGAGGGTGCCTACCAGGTGGCTGCCTGCTTGCCATGAGCCTCCCGCCCTGCGGCGGCTTTCAGCTTGCATGGGACGCTCCCGAGCCTCAGCCTCCCCTTCCCTCTCGGTTGTTGGCAACCTCCAGGGAGTGTGGGGGAAAGGGGAGGTGCGGTGTGTGGGCAGGTAAACTTTCCTCTGGTCTCAGTGGTTGATATGCCACCTGTACCGAAGTAGCAGCAGACGATGTGAACATCTCAAAGGGGTGGAAAGGAAAGGAGGGAGGTGGAGAAATGAAACTATGCCTGTAGATGCCTGGTGTTCCCTGGACTGTAGTCCATGCTGTACCTGCAGTTCCAGTCCTGGGAGCTCTGCTGCCTGTTGCAGGCACCAGCTCTTTGCGTGCAGCCTTTTTCCCCTGTCCTGCCTGGCAGGGTCGGTGGGAAGTGTTGGGTGACTCTCCTCCTGGAGAGGGCTTAGGAGCAAGGCAGAGCCAGCCCTCCCTTCTCCCAGGGTGTGCTGCTTAGCATGGAGGTAGCAGGTTTCTGCTGCTGGGATCTCCCAACTTGGTCCAAGCTCAGTTGAGGGCACCATTTCAGATCGTTAGTGTTGATTGACTGCCCCACCCTCCCCTGCTCTCCTTCCTTCTAGAGTGTTGAAAGGGAAAAGCCATGGGGCTTCACAGCTCCAAAAAGCACTTTGGCATTGCTGCTTTTGTAGTCGCTGGCTGTCACACTCTGCAAGGGTTCTGAGTGAGCCTGCCTGCCCCCTGTCCCTGCCAGCTGCACAGGGAACTGTAGGAAGCACTGTGCTGCTACCAGAAAGCGTGGCAAGGAGCACTGCGATGGTCTGCCCAGGAGGAGGTCACGGATTCTCCCTCTCTGGAGACATTCGAAACCCACCTGGATGTATTTCTGTGTAACCTGCTTTAGGTGACCCTAACTTAGCAGGGGGGTTGGACTAGAAAATCTCCAAAGATCTTTCCAACCCTAACAATTCCATAATTCTGTGACAGCATTCATACCCTGCTCCTGGCCAAGAGCTTAGCATTCAAGAGCTGCTTCCCAAGGGACCTAGCCCTCCTGCCAAGCCTTGCCTCCAGCCCCCAGCCCCTTGAGCACCTCTTGGGCTGTTAGTGGTACCTCCAGCAGGGTCAGGCAAAGGCTGTCACAGCTCCAACACTAATGGGTGAGATGAACACTACAGTAACCTACAACTGCAGAGGTGTAGCCATGGCTAGCAGTAACCCACAGCACCTGCCAGGGGCTCGATGTCTGATTTGCTGGAGGAACCAGAGCGAGCCAGGAGAATCCTTTCTGGACTGCAGGCTTGGCTCCATGGGGAGGGCAAGGTTAGCAGTGGGTAAAGGAGAAGTCTGTTTTTTCCCCTCCTGCAGGAGTCCTGTTTTACCCCTTTGCCCTTTCTTTACCTCGTCTGTATTTTTCAGGTTTTGCACACTTCTTGTAAACATCACTTAAAAATAAATCTCCCCTAGCAAGGTTGATGCAGCCTCAGGTGTTTTCCTCTGCAGGAATTTGCTGGCTTCTCATGTCCAAGAGATCCGTTACATATCAGATGCCGTGGAGGTTGAAGATGGGCTGACTAGGTTGTCCCCCAGCCTTCCCCTACATCTTTGGAGATACTAAGGTGTTAAGTATCCATCTGTGGAGATATTCAGTCCCTGACTAGATGTGGTCCTGGACAACCTGCTATAGCTGACCCTGTGCAAGCAAGGAGCTGGACCTGATGGTCTTCAGAGATCCCTGCCAGCCTCAGCTCTTCTGTGGTGTTGGCTGGTGCTCTTGTGAAGTTGTAATGAGCTGCAAGTAGTGAACAGCAGCCAGTAGGTTGCCCATGTGCTGCACAAGTGATTAGGACAAGGTTAATAAATGTTGTCCATGGCAAGTGTAGACAGATTAACCTTGCAGAGGGTTGGACTGGGCCTGCATCTCTGGTGGGGGATGCTTGTCTGAAAGGTGGTGAAAGGCCTTAGTTTTCCTTTTCCAGCATGGTGAGGGGGAATGGGGTGCATTTTCAGGGGCTGGGACAGTGCAGTGACAGGTTAGACCCTGGGGCTGAGTCTTCTTCATGTGCAACTTTAAGGAGATTAAAACAGACTGTGTTCTCTGCTGCCCAAGGAAGTGGGACCCATGATGGTTATATTACTTTGTGCTGCCTCAAAGATGTAGAACTTCCTACCAAGTTTTCCATCTGTGTTTCTTTTTCCTCTTTTTTTGTTTTACCATTTTTTATTTTAAAGCGGTTTGTTAAACTTCATTAAAAATACTGTATAGTTTAACTTGATGTCATACTGGATCTTTAAAAAAAAAAAAAGAGATGTGGTAACTTGGATTTTTAAAGAGTTCTTTAGTTCTAGGTAGCTGGTTTTTGCTGTTTAATATGTAGTAAGTTCAGTGTATGCTTTACTGTAGGAGTAAAAGAGAGTCCAAACCAAGGAAGGCTAATCCTGTCTTTACAGAAGGACTTGGTGGTGATGGAGGCTGCGAGTGTGGGACCAGATGAGGATTGTGGCACTGACCTGAACCCTCGCTCTGTTCCTGCCTTGGGCCATGGCTCACTCTGCTCTTGGCTAGCACAGTGCCAGGGGTTCAGTGGTCACCCTGAGCACTTGAGCACAGCACTGGCAGCCAGGAACAGTGCCCAGGGCTCGGAGCTTCCAGAGAGGCTCATCTTTGGTAGGAGGAGGGTGTGAGATTGAGGCGGCTGCAGCCTCCATGCGCTTTTGTGGCTCTGCTGTTTCTTTCTGGGGCAGCTGCTGGCTAGAGGAGGGTTTGGAGGAATCAGGCTGTGCCCTGCTCTCTTCCCTCCCCAGGGGCTGGCTGGCGCTTGGGGCAGAGGAGGATGGTGGTGAGCCCCAGACACAGCTCCACACCATGCAGGGGCCACAGAGCTGGCAGATCCTGTCCCCTTGGTATAGCTGGACATAGGGACAGTTGGGGGTGTTTCTCTTGTGCTGAGCAGCTGGGAAAGCTCTGGATATCCCAGTGAGGAGTTATGGCTCTGCCTAGGCTGTGGCAGCAGCCAAGCAGTGCCCTAGGCAGAGACACTCATCAGGGCTGTGTGCATGGGGCCCCATGCCAGGGAGAGAGGGGATATTATGGGGAGCTTGGTAGGGATGAGCCCAGATCCATGTCTTCAGCTGGTGCCTGTGAATAGGTGCCTCCAGGTTTAAAAGCATGTTGGTGCAGGATTAGAACATCATTATTAGGACTGACTGTGAGTCCGCGGTGACTTGGTCTCTTGTTTCTTTTGTTGCCCTGCAACAGCCCAAATCCAGCAGAAGCCCATGGAGAACATGCAGCTGGAGTGTGTGGTGGAAGACCTGTGTGGAGTGGGCACCTGAGTGGCCACTGAGAGCTTTGGGTATATTTTTATAGGAGCATTTTCTAGTTGGAAGCAGCAGTGTTGCCTACAGGGGATAAGGGAAGCAGGTCCATCTCTCTTGCTGTGCCTTTAGGTCGTGTTTTGTCCAGTGGGGTAAGAGGTGGTGGAAGTAGCCGGAGGCACATGAGTGTCAGGAGCACAGTGGTGAGGGGAGGCAGGGGCTGGCCTGGGAGCTGATGTCCCTGGGGCATCACACTGCAGGGCTCTCTGCTGACTGCTGGTGTTTCCTTTCCAAACCAAAGAGCAGTTGGGGCCAAAGCCCTTTGGGGAGTAAACTATGTTTCTACTCTGTCCGTTGCACTTCGCTTCTGGTGTTTCCTTCAAGCGACTTCCAGACTTCTGCCTCTGCTTGGCCTCTTGCATCCCTCACTGCCCTGCAGCACCTACAAGAGTTGCTGTGCTGGAGCGGGTGTGCCATCAGCCCCATGGCTAATGCTTGTGCCAGTTCAGGACCTAGTTCTAGACCACCTGAGGATGCTGGGTGGGGTTGGTGGTCCCTCCCGAAGGGTGGTTCTCTTTGGCAGGCAGTCTGAGCATAGGCTACTGCTGGGGAGGCGGCAGGGAGGCTTAAGTTGGGCAGAGGTTGTGTGGGTGTTGTCCAGAACATAAATCCTGCTCTCCAGGGCTGCTGTTCCTCTGGCTTCCTGGGTCCAGGAAAAGGTAGTCTGTGACCTGGGCATTTTATTGATCTTCACTTCCCCTTACCCTACCTATAGGATGCCTTTAGCTGTCTCAGCCCCTTCCCTTTCACAACTTACACTTTTAAAAGACATTCTCAGCTTCTTTTCCCTTTGTTCAGTTCTTTATTTGTAAGCAGTGGTTTGTTTTTCATCCCTTTTTCCATACTGGTTGTGAAGTCTCTTCCTTCGCTCCCACTGCCCTCTGCTCCCCCCAGCCGCAAATTCCTTTCCCAGGCTGAGGCTGGATCCAGGTGATACCAAACCATTGATGGTGAGATCAGGTGTTTAGGACCTGAATCCTGCTGGAATCCAGTGGGTGCTTCTGGTCCTTCCCCACAGGAGGCCATCCATCTCGCTGGGCATGGGAGATGCCTGTGACCTGGCAGATTGGCTCAGCCGGATCCTGCCCATGCTCTGGCACGCGAGTCCAAGCCAGGACCAAGAGCCAGAACAGAGCTGTAGGAAATGGGGACTGGCGTGGGAGCAGCCATTTCCATGGTGGGTCCCTTTGTCACATCTCCAAGGCTGGGGATTAAGTCAATGAAGAACTGTCAGACATTCCTGGGGAGACGTCATGGCGCTGGGGTGGGCTTGGACTGTGCAGTTAGTTCCCCTGGGAGTGCCTGTGGAGCAGCTGTCTGCATCAAGCAGGCAGCTGAGCTGAGGTAGCTGTGGCATGGGCACCCCTGGGACCATGGGTACACCCAGGTGGCCCTGCCAGCTCTCCGGTGAGCAGATGCCATCCCTGCAAGTCTGGGTGGGAAGATGTGCACGCTCTGGTCTTGGGGCCCATGTACTAGACTGGGGGACAAAGGGGAAAGCATCCTCTGAGAGAGTTTTGGGACCATCTTGGGGTGCTCAAGCCTGCCTGAGGAGGGAGGAGAACACTTTCTGCACTTCCGTTGGGTATTTATCAAGTTCAGACTGCAGCTGAAGCCTGGCCATTAAAAATAGGCAAAATTCCCTTGTTATACTTCAGAGTTTGGCTCTTTCTCCATTGGGTGGCAAGTTCACCTGTGGGAAGGTTCCTGTGCATGCAGGTGAAATGCTGAGATTCAGTAAGGGCAGGCCAGTGAGGTTTGGGGCTGTCAGCTCCCCCAGGCCCGGTAAGCACCCAGCTTCTCCCCAGCTGCCCGGCTTCCTCCACAGCATCTCCTGGCAGCTGCCTCTGACAATTCTGGATGCGAAGATGCTGCTCTCACAGCATGCATGGGATGCTCAGTGGGGAGAGCAGGACCACAGGTGGGAGCTGGACCCTGGACTTGTCTCTGAGTGCCTCCAAGCCATGGATCTGAGGGACTTCATGGTCAGTGAGGTTCTTGGGCTTCTCCCAACCTGTGGTCTCCCACAGAGTTCCCAGGGGTGTTGGAAGTTGCAGCCAAGGTTGCTGAGGTTTGTGTGGCTTGCAGTGCCTTTAACACTGCTCTCCGTGTGTTTCTAAGATGATACTCCATGTATGTGTGTATATATATTGTAATAACACATCCCGCTCTTCTGTGTGAGTGTCAAATGGTTTTGCTTTACTAATAAATTTATAGTTATTTATACTTTCCTGTGGGTGTGTGAGATTTCTGGAGTGGAGGCTATGTGCCAAGCACTGCCTCCTCATCTGTCTTTGTGCTCTGTCTGGCTCAATTTTTTTTTTTTTTTTATGTTTTCTTTCTTCTGAACTTTTTTGAAGTAGAATTGATGGTTCACCTTCCTGGTAACCAAAAGATGCAGGCTACGAGCAGGTTCCCAGGGGCTAAAAGCAAACACAAGCAGAGTCTGCAGTGTGGTTTTGCCCCTTACTAGAGTTGGAATAATCCCTCCCCAGGGCAAAACTCCTCCCTGGGAGCTTCAGGGCAGGAGCAGGCAGGAGTCTCTTCCTGCTGGAAAGGGGCAGCTGTTCGGGGGGCAGAAGCTAATGCATGTTGTGCTCTGAAGATCCCAGCCCCCCACACAACTGTTCAGGCTTTTCCAGAGGGCTTATTTGGCATCCCCCCATCCTGCGACAGCAAGAGAGGAGCCTGCTACAGAGGTGGTGGGGCCAGGCAGGATGGGCACCTATTGCCCAGCAGGATGGAGACACCCATGGAGCCAGGGACCCATGGAGCCAGGGAAGGAGGAGCTGGGTCAGGGAGCTCCAGCACTGCTCCAGGGAGTTCTGAACGTACAGAAACAGGCTGGACATGGAGCAGAGAAGCCATGCTGGTACCTGGATTCCAGGGTGTCACTGCGGCCAAGATTAGGGGCAGTGGGAAAGGCTGGCAGTCCTGCAGGGCTGGAGGTAAACGGATCAAGCAGCAACTGGCAGGCTCAGCAAGGGGAGGCTTAGCTCAACCCAGCACAGATTTGCTCTCTTTCCTCTGGAGCTGGGGCAGAGCTGTGGGTGGAGCCCCCTTGGCACATCACCCTTGGCACATCACCTTGTGTCACCCCTAGGGGTTTCAGCAGCTCCACTGCTGCTCCTCTGCACATCCCTGCACGCACCTGCGTATGGGTGTGATGACTGCCTTCCCCACAGTGCTGCCGGTGAGTGCCTGGGGTAGCTTTCGTGGCTCCAGGGATTTTGAGGGCGCTCAAACCTGCTTGATTTTGGGGTTTTCCTTGCAGCACCCTGCACCAAAACCAGGCTGGCTGCTGGGAGCCTGGGCACTCAGGACAGCTGAGTGCCAGTAATCCCATTTGCACGCAGCGTAGGGCTAATCCTCGCAGAGCCCTGAGCGGATTGAGGTGGGTTTGGGGGGGTCAGTGGCGAGCTGCAGTGGCCAAGGGAGGCCACGCATCGCAGGGGTGGCTTCCCAGGGAGGCAGTGCTGAGCCTGCGGGGGTAAGTGGCAGCGATGGAGGCGAGGGACGCGGCTGGGATTTTTGCAGGGCCACCTCTGCACATCACAGGGGGGTTGGTGCTCCAAAACAGAGCTGGCGGGTGAGCTGTGCCAACCTATGGGGAATGATGCTGTGAGGGCTGGGTAATGTGGAGGGTTTGATCAGCTGCTGGGGGGAAGGAAAGGCCACAGTGTTCCCTGCTCCAAATGGGGTGTGGGGCTGTGCCTCTCTTCTTGCTCTTAGAAATGAGACTAAGGCCCTTTGCGGGCTGGCAAAAGGAACTGCCGCAACAGGTGGTGGCACCGCTGGGTGCCTGCAATGCAGTGGGATGCATGAGACTGCCAACTCCTTCATGTCATTGCAGGCAAATCCTGGCTACTTATTCCTATTTATTTCAGCAGCTAGTTTTGTGGGGACCCACAAATGTTTCTGCCCATTTCTTGTTCAGATTCAGCAGAGGAACAGCCTCTGCCCTCCACTTTCCTTTCCAAACCAAGGACAGGCAGATGGTCCAGACTTTTACAGCTGCACAAGCTCATGTCGAGGGAGGAGGAGCCCTTGACTGACAAGGCGTGCTTGCTGCAGCCTCAGGGGGCTTTCTCTGGGATTGTTTGGGCTCAGTTGTGTACGTGGACCCTGGGCTGCTTTGGGACCTGTGAAAGTGCCAAAGCATGGGTGGAAAAGCTTCTGCTGCACGGCACTGCCAGCTTCTCCTTGCTATTCCCGGGGCATTCACAGCTCCTTAATCCCTTACACCCAGCGAGAGATAAAAGGTAATTTAATTGGTTTCTGGTTGTCAGGCCTCTCCTCTCGGGAGGTGTTTTACAGCCACGCTGTCCAGCTGTGGGATGTGGGGGTCTCTGGAAGAGCTGACCCTGCCCGTGCTGTGCTGGGGGCTGGAAGTACTGCATGGAGCGATGCTTTGGCTGCATCCAAACCTGGCTCCTGGCCTTGACAAGGTGCAGGCAAGGAAAGGGCTGAGGACACACATCACCCTTCCTGGGAATCCCAGCCTGTTTAGATTTAAGGAGCCAGGCTCTGGAGAGCCCCCAGTGAGCCATCTCAAGGGAACTGAAGATGTCCTGCATGCCTGAAAGCTGCATGAGGGGTTAATGCAAAGAGCCCAGTGCTGAGCAGCTTCCAGCCTCTACCTGCTGTGTGTGGGACTGGGATCATGTGTGTAACTGGGACTGAAACTCCTGTGCAGTCTCTGGCCAGGCTGGAAGGAGCTCAGGGATCTGATTTCTTTTGCCCTTCGCAGGTATGACCTGGGTTCTGTCTGAGGTGCTCCTGAGCCCTTCATTGGGCAGAGTGGGGTATCTTTAGAGGGGCATTTTGGGCAGAGTGCAGCTCTTTGGAGGGGCAACAGCAGGAGACACCCCCAGTCTGAGCTGGATTAGAGCCTCCTGCTCTTGTTTGGCACCTAAGAATGGGAATGTGCAGCATCACTTGGCTCTCTGGTGCTGTATCCCAGCCTGGAGTTGCTTCAAGAAGGGAAGGAAGGGACCCAAAAAGACTGAGCAACAAGAGCTTGGACAGCTGAATCCCTGCTCTGCAACATCTTATGTCCACCTGCCCTATGAACATCACAGCAGCTGGTGCCGGCTGCCTTTGCTGCCCTTGCCAGAGCCCCCAGCATGTACCTGCCCCAGCAGCCACCATGTCCCTGGGGTGTGGCTGAAATGCAGTGGAGCAGAGTTGTTTTGTAGGGGCAGAAAGAGTGGATATGTGTGTTGGGACATGAACTTCCTTATAAAAAAATTCTCTTCAAATTACTGTTCAGTTTCCCTCAAATGAAAAATGATGGGGAGAGTAGAGGACCCTGAGCAGAGCAGCACAGCTTCTGTGATCTATCTGCAATGGCTTCCTAGCCAGGACAGGCTGTGAAAATAAAACATTTAAATGAGGATCTAGCTTTAGGAAAATCAAGTTTAGCTGAGCCTGTGAGCTTCAAATAGAGAGTGCAGTAGTGGTGAGGGATGAGGAGTTGAGCTGGGTTCGGTCTGGCTGTGCTACAGTGCCATGTTTCCCAAGCAGGACGTGGAAACAGAAGGACACCAAAGACCTTTTTGGGCTGCTCTGGAGACAGCGTGAGCAGCTGGTGCAGCTGGCATTCCCTGGGCAGTGTGCACCCCTGCTGCTGGCCTCTTGCCAGCTGGAGACCCCTCAGCACTGCCCGCAGCCAGCGGGATGATGGGCTGGATCGACCGGGTGGTTCCCCAGCCCCCAGTGCCCCATGTGACAGAGGAGACCCCTGTGCGGGAGCCAGAGCCAGTTAAGGTGAGCAGGGAGCCAGTTTAGGGGATAGTGGAGACACCATGACCATGATGAGAGGTGCCTGGTGCCTCTGCAGCATGCAGGGATGCTCCACAGCATTCCCAGGAGGGATGGGGGCCAGGACACATTCCTACTCTGAGCTGCTGGGAAGCAGCAGGAAGGGTGGGGTGTCCCTGGGGTTTGCAGCCACCCTGGAACAGGGACAGTGTCCCCTGTGCCTCGCTTTCTGACACCTTCTGCCTTTTGCCCTGAAGGCACCAACAGGAAAGGCCAGCGGCCCCACGGATGCTGCTGACAAGGCACGCACTGAGGGTAAGCCCCACGCTGGCTCAGGCTGCACATTAGTGTTCCTTTACCTCCCTGTCCCACTCCTGCCTGCCATCCTGGGGCTGCCAGAGTGGTAATAGGAGCTTGTCTTTTTTTTCCCCTGCTGCCATTGGAGAAACGGAAAAGAAAGTTGCCTTTGTGGTCTCTGAGGACTCAAGTTCTGTGTTTGAGAGGTACGGCTCCTGCACCCTTCAGTGTGCAACACAACGTGCTTGGGATTTGGCTTTTTGTTGGGGGCTGGTTGCCTTGGATGGCATTCCCAGCTTGACTCACACCCTTCCCTGGCAGCGTGGGGAGCAGTGTGCTCTCCTGGCTCTCCTATGGGCTGGAGAAGGTGATTCCCCAGCCAGCCCCAGCCCCAGGGCTACAGGCACTTGGGAAGAGCTTCGAGACAAGCATCGACGTTGCTGATCAGGTAGGAGGCAGATCTGGGAAATGGTTTGGTGTATTTGAGCTTCTACCTCTTTTTATCTTTTCTTCTTTTTTCCTTCTTATCACTCTCCCAGTGCTAACTGGGAGCACTAAACCTGCCCTCGCATGGGTTTCTGCCTTCATCTACCCCCGGGGAAAGGGCAGGTTTCCCTCTCCTCTCAGAGGGATGATCCCCCTCTTGGCTGTTGGGTTTTCAGACAGTCTGTTTGGCTTTTCAGACAGAGGTCCAGATCCTTGCGGATGAGGACGACGATGGTCTGGGTAAGGAGAGCTGGGAGTTTTGTAGTTTGCAGCATCCTGGGACTCCCACATCCCACCTCCCCGACTGGTGATGCTGGCACTATTGTCCCCTTGCGCTGGCTGATGGGGGCACATGAAGCTCCCAGCAGTGCAGATTCCCCCTTCCCCGTGCCCACAGCAGCGCTCTCCTTGCAGAGATAACCCCCTTAGATCCCGATGAGGACGTCTCGGACGGCGAGCAGGACACGGACACGGAGAAGTGGTGGGTGCCCAGCGAGGCTGGGGGGATGCGGGAGGGCAGGAGGGCGCAGGAGGAGCTCCCTGAGCGCGGCGTTCTCCCCGCAGGGCAGGAAGGCGGGTGCTCAACTGGTTGTCACAGGGCTTCGAGAGATTTGTGCCGCAGCCAGAGGGGATGAAAAAGCCGGAGGTGAGCGCTGCCCAGCTCGGGAAGAATGCGGGGCTACCGGGTAGAGATGACAGTGGGGCGGGCTCCCTGCCTTCATCCTCCTGCATACCCCAGCTGGGACTCTGGGGAGGAAAACCCCAAGGGAATTCAGCAGAGCAAAAAGAGACCTCTGGGTGCTGTCCCGGTGTCCCTCAACCTGGCTGCACGCAGGAAGGACCCTTCGTGTGGGACTGAGCCGCAGGTGTCAGCAACACTGGGGTCTGGGTTTAATGGCTGTTGTCGGGGAAATGGGGCTGAAACACAGCGGGGATTGTGTGGGGCTGAGCATGTGGGTCCTCTTGCGGTGGGTGACATGTCCACCTGGGGTGGCCTGAGGCGGCAGGCAGTGCTTTGTCATGCCCATCCGTCCCTCTGTCCCTGTGCAGGCAGAGCCGAAGAAGAGCGAAGGCGCGGAGGAAGGTGAGCGATCCGATCCCCTCCCCTGGGTGCCGCTGAGCGCCGGCTGCGGGCAGGCACCGGTGCTGGCACTGCCCCTCGTCTCCGTGCCCAGGATTCCCACCGTGTCGGGAGGGGTGGGGACACAGGTCCCTCCACCGCGGCACCGCCCCTACACCACTTCTGTCCCCAAAGTGCCCATGTCCTCGTCCCAGGCCGGGTCCCCAGGGGAGAGGCTGCCAGGGAAGCCCCCAAAGCCTGTCCCTCTGCGGGAGGTGACCCTTCCTGGCTTGCTCCGCTTCCCAACAACTTATGACTGGTGCATTTCCTATCCTGCTTCTTCTTTTGAATAAACCTGAGCAGGCACAAAAGGGACTAAAACCGAGGCAAAGCCAAAATCCAGCACTTCAGCCACACAGAGCACCCCAGCGGCAGCAAAGGCAGCAGCAGCCAAGGGGCAGCCGGAGCCGGTGACCACCCTCGCACCTCAGTCCGTGGCCTTGGACGGCGGCAGGTAACGACAGTGGCACCTTCTGCCGGGGTCTGGTGGCCAGAGGGACGGCTGGTGTGGGAGCAAAAGGTCCGGCTCCCAGTTCTAACGATGTTTTCTTGTTGCCAGGATGTTCACCTGGTTTGTCCAGGGCCTGGAGAAGGTCATGCCACAGCCAGTGACCAGGGAGAAGCAGAACACACAGGTATGCTGGCTGATGCATAGGGAATGAGCAGGGGAACACCATGTCCCTGGAGAGCAGGGCGTCCCCTGCCATGCAGATGCCACTAGGTTAGTGCTGGGACCTGCTGTAGTTTGGGCTGTCACCAAATTCCATCAAGAGAATGAGTGCCCATGACCTGCTTAGCTGATGAAAGCCAATATTTGACTTCTAAGCAGCAAGAGATCCCATAGCACGTGTTTTATTTGCTGTTTCCTTGCCTCTCTGTGCAGCACTGGGTGGTGTCCAGGCTCTGGCATCTCACCCAGCTGTGGTCCCAGTTCTAAGGGGAAGCAGCAACAGCTTTACAAAGCTCTCCTTTTCTTCCCTGGCCCCCAGATAAACTCACTGATGTGCTCGTGCCCTGCACCATTGAGTGTCGGGATGCTTGTGCCCATGGCCAAGCTATCCAACCTGCCACAAGAATGGGATGTTTAGGGTAAAAGGGCCACCTTTACTGAAAATAGGGCATTGAAGGTAAAAATTAAGGGTTACTGAAAATGGGCAATGTCTCATGGTTCCCTCCTCCTCTTGACAGGGAGTGGCCACAGCAACCTCGAGTCCTGTGGAACAAAGTAAGTGATGGCTCCATCTCTTCATGATGGTTTGATTGCCAAGCTTGCCAGGTTATTGGGAAAAGGGGTCACTGGCCTCTTTCATCCCCTGGTCTGCCCTGAGTGCCAGCTCAGGAGCCCCTGGAATCCCCCAGGGGAGGTTGCTGACACTTGAGAAGAGGGAGCTGTTGTGAAGTTGTGGCATGGGCTTGGTAAAACTCAGGATGAGGGAATCTCCAAGTGCAGCATATCCCACATCCTCAGGTCCCAGGTATTGAGGTTAGCGCTGATATCAAGGTCTGTCCTGAGCTGTGCTGGAGCTGGAGGGATTTGTTCAAAGAATTACGAGGGGATTCAAACCTGCTGCTTTCTTTCCCTCCTTCAGTGTTTGCCAAGCCTGGTGTGAGATGTCTAGGAAGGTACCCCAGGAAAACAAAGTGCTGGGATTAGATGTCTTAGAATGGAATCTGCACGGGTGTGGGAAAACCTGCAGGGTTCACACTGCTGCTTGCCTGTGGAAGGGATCAAGCACCAGCTCTGCAGGCAGATGGCCTTGGCTCCCCCCAGCAGCCACTCTGGGGAATGCTGGACAAAATGCAGAGCTCTGGCTGCCTCTGTGGATGGTCTGGGCAGGGTTACACACCCCTGTGCAAGTGCTGTCCCTTGAAAGGAGCAGCTGGTTGGGCTGTGGGAGCTACTGGTGGGAGCAGGGACCTGCTGAGGCACACGGAAGCTGCACATCCCCGGGGATATGCTGGGAAGTTGCTCCCAGGCCAACAGCCCCTTGGCAGATCCTCAGAGATGGAAATCCTGGGAGAAGGCATTTCACCACGTGTTTGTACAATCTGGAGATGTGTGTGCTGCCGTGGACCTTGGAAAGAGGCAAAGCCAGGGATGCTGCTGCGTGTGCTGGGTGAGCACAGCCTTGGTGCCCAGCTGGCTTTGGTGCCTTGAGGCATCTCCAGGTCACTTAACCTGCCCCAGGAAGGGAGCGATTGGGTTGAACAAGAGATCTGCCCTGGCACCAAACCGCCAGCACGCTCATTAATGTTTTCCTTCTCCTTTTGTTTCAGGGGGCAAAGGGGCTTAGCGCCTCTGAAACAAACGGAAAACGAAGACCGTGGCAAACCAGCCCTTCCCACACCCAAATGAGACCAACCTGAGGAGAAAGCGCAGCTGGGGAGGAAAAGCAAAGGGGAATCTGCAGACGGTCTCTAGCTCATTCCCAGCTGGGGCAGTGGGGACCCAAGGCTGGCACAGGGACTCAGTCTCAGAACTATCCCACTTGGCTCCCTCTTTACTCTGGGAATTGGAGCTATTGGTTTCGCAGGACGATGTCTATGAGATGGGAGCTGTAATTTATAGCATGGTAGAAAAGCATCACTCAGGACACCTCAGTGACAGAAAGTGGCAGAAAGTCTCTTGTAGTCTCCCAACACTCCTGACCTCCACAAAATCTGAATATTCACCCCAAGATCCCCATCTGAAATTCCCAGGCTTCTTTGAGCCAGTTTCTGCCTCTGAGGTGTAATGTTATAAACCTCTTGAAGCTCTTGTCAGCTCCTTGTTGCTTTTCTTCCATAACTGAGTGTTTTCTCCCAGCGAGTAGAAAGGGCTCTGATTTGCAGCAGCAAATCAGGTGGGTGAGGTTTATCTCTAGGTGAATAGTTAGGAGTTACTGGTTGAAAATATTTGCCCGGGCTCTTCTTCTAAGAGAGTTTACCCCAAACTCTCCTTACCCCCAGCTACGGCTGCTCCCTCCTGAAGCTCACAGCTCCATGGATGCTGCATTAACTGCAGCAGCAGGAATGTCCCAGCAGAGAAGGGATTCCATGGGCTGTCTCCAGCCCAGAGGTGTGCAGGCAGGCATGGCCAGTGCAGGCACACTGGGCTCAGGGGGGTGAGAGCCCCTACACCCCAGGTTTTGGGCACAGACCTTGGAATCGCAGACTGGTTTGGATTGTGAGGGGCCTTTGAAGACGATCTGGTCCAGCTTCCCTGTCATGGGCAGGGACACCTTCCATTAGACAAGGTTGTTCCCGTCCAACCTGGCCTTGAACACTTCCAGGGATGGGGCAGCAGCAGTACACTATTTCTTCCTGATGTTCAATATGAAAGCCCCTCTTTCAGTTTAAAACTGCCCCTTGTCCTTACAGACCTTGGTAAAAAGCCTTTGTCCATATTTTGCATAAGCCCCCTGATGTATTGACAGGCCAGGTTAAGATCTCCCACTGTTGCATCTCTTTAGGACCATCCAGGCAACCGTAACAATGAGTTGTGAGCCAAGAGACCACCCTGAGATCCATCCTCTGTGTTTATAATGAATCCTCTTTGTACTAGGACAAAATTTTAGTATACATCTCATTTTCATATAATATATCCGAAAGTCATGGTGTGTTTTAAAAGCCATCTCCCTGATTGCTGTCCCATGTTTTAATTAACAGAGAATCAGACAGAACGGGGTCAAGGCAGTGTGGACACCATGGGGTGGGTAAATAAGCCACAGATATGACACTGCATGGGTTTCCTGCCTTTCTGTAGTTCAATTTGCACGTTTCCTATTAGCTTTGCTGTGGTCATGTAAGTTTTGCTGTCAGGCAGACCTCAAAATAAACTGGTTTTACAGTAAGCGGATGTGCTTCCTCCTCCTGTTTCTCTGCTGTGAGCTTGCCGTGGTAGGATGGGAACCCCTGGGACACAGATGGGGCTCATCATGGGTCAGACTCCTCATTCTGCAGCTGGCCTACAGGTCCCCCAGTAACCTGCCCTGGTTTTTGCCCCAGTCATGCTGGAGAGTGACAAGGGGTCTGGGATGTTCCTTGCCTGGGAGAGTGCTTGGAGTGGACAGGACATGGTGCTCGAGTGTTGTGATGTGGGCTCTGGGTAGGGTGTTGCAGACCCAGGGCCCTTGGGCTGTGCTAGGACAGCACTTCATCAGGAGTTCACAAGGGGAAAGGGTTTGGGCTCTTCCAGATTGCAAGGAGAGACAAAACGTGGCCTGGAGATGGGCCAGGTCACTGCTGGTGCAGGTGGCTACACGTGCAGGGAAGCCAGCAGACATCTGTGTGCAGAGGGTTATAGCTTTCATAGAATCACAGAATGGTTTGGGTTTGCAGAGACCTTAAAGCTCAACCAGTTCCAATCCCCCTGCTACAGGCAGGGACAGTTTCCACTAGACCAGGTTGCTCAAGACCTTCACAGGGTTTTGCCTGCACTTGGCACAAAATGGTGAATTTCCTTTTTCCTTCCGGCAAAGGGGCCCAAGACATCTGCCCAGCAAGGCTCAGGGGCAGCAGGGCTGCCCAGCTCTGTGCAGGCTGAGAGCTGCTTCAGCACTGCCTCATCAAGCAGAGGAAACCTGGAAACTGCCCTGGCCTCTTGAGCATGTGCTGCTGTCACTTCATCACCTCCCTTTCCCCATTCCTGTTTCAGTTCATAGAGCCCCTGGGGAACAGGAGGAGACCCCTCTCATCCTGCAACAGATCGATGACAACCGGATTAACCAAGCCACGTGTGAGATGACAGCCCGGGGTCACAAGGCTGAGCTGGAGGCAGAAGCTCGTTTCCTTCCCACCATACAGGAGGAACCTCAGGAAGAAGAAAACAGGTAGGGGAAGGGAGATGCTGTTGAGGGCAGGTCTATGTGCTCTCCAATGTGGCAGCCATGGGAGGGGATGAGCCTGTCCCTGGGCATCCATCTTGCAAGTGTTGGCAGTGGAGCTGGCAGCTGAGGTGCCTGTTTCCCAAAAGGGGGAATTCTCCACTAGGACCCAAAAGGTGTTTGAGCAAATGTCTTCTGGTGTCTGGATTTTGGATAGGGCAGGCGGTGGCAGAGCCATGAGAGCAATGCTCACAGTGCCCTGCAAAGCTCTACTTAGGCTCCTGTGAGTAGATTTTGGCCCCAAGGCAAGAGGCCTTGGACTTTGTTCCCAGCAGAGCTTCCCAGCTGCAATGACATTTAGAAATGGTAGTTGTCTCTGTATAATTCACCCTTACTTCTCCCAGAGGAAACCCCTGCTGAGGTTTTCCCAAGGCTGGGCAGTGTGTT
Organism: Pomatostomus ruficeps; assembly: GCA_013400735.1. Lineage (NCBI taxonomy): Eukaryota > Metazoa > Chordata > Aves > Passeriformes > Timaliidae > Pomatostomus > Pomatostomus ruficeps. The sequence continues at coordinate 407,657 of VYZT01043210.1, forward strand.
CAGAGCCAGCAGCGAGCTGTGTCGCAGCAGGGGGGTGAGCGCTGTCCATGCACATTCACAAAGGGATTCTGAGCACCCCAAAATGCTCCCTGAGCCCAGCACACCTGGGTGAGCACAGCAGTCCCACCTCCCACACGGGCAGTGCTCAGCTTCACAAAGCACAAGCGATGCCCTGAGCCTCATTAGCTCAGCAGAGCTCTCCTCTGCTCGGCCAGAAAACACTGGACGTGCAGGGCTCCTCCTGTGAGGCTCAGATGCACTTTGTGGGTTTTACCTAATGAGTTTCTCCTTTCCAGACCATGTTTGTGCTCCCCAAACACTGCCAAGGGGGAAGAGGAAAAGGAGAAGGAGGAGGAGGAAGAGAGGAAGAAAGAGGAGGAGGAACAGAGGAAGAAAGAGGAGGAGGGGGAAGAGAGGAAGAAAGAAGAGGAAGAGGAGAGGAAGAAAGAGGAGGAGGATAGGAAAAAAGAGGAAGAGGAGATAAAGCAAGAGGAGGAAGAGGACAGAAAAAAGGAAGAAGAGGAGAGGAAGAAAGAGGAGAAGGAGGAAGACAGGAAAAAGGAGGAAGAGGAGAGGGAAAAAGAGGAGGACAGGAAAAAGAAGGAAGAGGACAGGAAGAAAGAGGAGGAGGAGGACAGGAAAAAAGAGGAAGAGGAAAAGAAGAAAGAGGAGGAGGACAGGAAAAAAGAGGAAGAGGACAGGAAGAAGGAGGGGGACAGAAAGAAAGAGACAGAGGAGAGGAAGAAAGAGGAAAAGGACAGGAAGAAAGAGAAGGAGGAGAGGAAAAAAGAGGAGGAGGACAGGAAGAAAGAGGAAGAGGAGAGGAAGGAGGACAGGAAGAAGGAGGAGGAGGCAAGGAAGAAAGAGGAGAAGAGGAAGAAAGAGGAGAGGAAAAAGGAGAAAGAGGAGAGGAAAAAGGAGAAAGAGAAGAGGAAAGAGGAAGATAAGAAAGAGGAGGAGCAGGAGGAGAGTGCAGAGTGAGTGGCTCCCGTCGCCTTTATGGCATTGTTGGAAACGAGCGTGATTGCAGCTTCTGTTTCAACTGCGTTCGCCAGCTGGAGAGGCTGAAACACCCATGGCAGAGCAGAGCAGAGCTCCCAGCCTGGCAGGCTGCTGGGGTGTGCCGGGGAGGGGTGGCTGTGCTGGGGAGGGATGGGTGTGCGGGAGGGATGCTTTGGCAAACCGGCTCGCCCCAGGGCTCGCTGCTGACGCAGCACCTGGTGACAGGCGAGTGTCTCCTGGTGACACGGGCTCCATCTCCATCGCGGCCGCCCGTAGCAACCGCAGCCCCTCTTGTGCCTTCATGGGAGGCGGGAGCACCCAGCTTCGGGAGATGCTCCGAGCTATTCAAACCATATCCGTCAATTCCGGGCCCTCGGGATTATTTTGAGTGTTACAGAGCCGAATGTAAAGACAGGATTATGTGTTGTGTCTGCAAATGCTGCTTCAGACAAGTAGGTACAATTTTACATTTTTTCCTGTTGTAGAAAACAGCCGAGTTCTTGTCAGCTGTGGCAGGTGGTGACTTTGGTCTAGACGGTATTGAGAGACATCTTTCTGCGTAGTTTAGTAGTTTGCTCTGATTTCACATGAGATAAACATTTAGGGATTTATTACCTAGTACTACAATATCATTCTCTGTTAATTCCTCTAAAGTAGCTAGATTTTCAGGAAGAAGCTGAAAACACATAATTACTCAGTCTCAAACCCATATGTTCGTATTTCATCAAAATCTGGTTTTGGAGCTTAGAAACTATAGAAACTTGAGCTTCAGTTGTGGGGTGAATGAGATGCTACTCCATCTTTTAATGTGCTTGTTTATTGGGAAAAGAGAGAGACCAACAGGTTTTCTAGTTTAGGATGGAAAGATTTGTGATTGCATTTGAAAGGAGCATAATATTTAAAAAAAATAAGGGGGAAATTATTAAAAATAATAAAACTAGTATTTTCATGCATTTAGCTCTCTTAAAATTATTTATTAATATAGATAATATATAATTCTCAATTATAATAATATAATATAATAATTTATAATTATTTCTAAATCCCTGTTTTGCATTTCTTGCCAGGAAAGAGCAAATCAAGAGATAAGTGCACAGAGCAACATGTGAGGTGCTTTTATTTCAGTTAAGAAGTTACATTAAAACAATAACATCAATCTTGAGAGCCCCTTTTGTCAGAATGGTGGAGCTGCAGTCTGTGCTTGCTGCTGAAGGAAAATGAGAATTATGTGTCCTGATGGTGTCTTGCACAGGCAAATATGGGATTTGAATAGCGCTTGTGGGAAAGCCTTGCTTGGAAATTAGGCTTTGGCATTTTATTTGGGCCATTTTAATTATATGAGAAATGATTATGCACAGGAGGAGGAACATTCTGCCTGGATCTTTCTGCCTCTGCAAATTATGCTTATGCACATGCAATGCCCTGTTTTATTTATGCACCTCTCACCTGGTCTCCCTGGCAGTATTTCTTCTCTCCCCTCCAGACCCCGGCTGCAGCCGCCTTGTCTCCCTGCTGATCAGGGTGTGCATGAAGCCCACCTTGCTGAGGAGGCCCCCAGGGATAAGCAGCTGGAGGAAGCTGAGCTAAGTAATCTCAAAGGTGCTCTTGTCCAGGTACGGCGTCGCTCCCTGCTTGGGCTCAGGTCTGCAAGGAGCTCTTGCTGCCCAGCGAGTGCTGGGGGCTCAGAGCTTCTCCGAGGGGATGCAGTGCCCTGGGAGGAGCTCTAGGGTGGGTACTGGACATGTTACCCACAAGATGTCCCCATCCCTGAGGCTGGGGCAGCAGCAATAGCTGTGGGTGGAGGGAGGGCTCCTTTCACCCTACAAAGTGGGCACTGAACAGCAAGCTGAGAGTCTGGTGAGTAAGAGGGATATTGGGTATCCAGTGCAAAGTCTGCTCTTTTACTGACAGAGGGGGGATTTTTCTCCTTAAAATGGCTTTTTTCATTTTGAAGGTGGAAGAGGAGACAGGTGAAGCTGCTGAAACCAATGCTGAAGGTATAACCTGTGGCTGTTTGATGCCAAACTGGGATGAAGTGAAGCAGGGGATGCAGTGCCTGGTGGGGGTAGGATCCAGCTTCTCCTGCCCTGCTGTCGGGGAGCAGGCAGCTGAGTTCTCTGCAGCCTGGGCCTGCATGAGCAGTCAGGGCTTTTCACTGGGGTAAAGCATCCTGTGGGTACAGCATGATGGCAATATTGGCACTGTCTGGAGCTAGCTCTGAATGTACAATGCTGAGCCCTGTTGATTCCTGACGTGAAATAACAGTTTCTCCTTCAGCTGGAGAATGTGCAGGGATAAGAAGTATTTTCCCTACCACTTTTCTCCATTTGGGAAATAAGCAGTGGCATAAAGCACATTTTAATATTACGTTTTAGGAAGCAATGGTAGGTAATGAAAATTCAGTGATAAGTCCCCATTGCAGCCTGACAGAGCAAAGGCATAACTGGCATAACTCCACTGACATTGGACAGTTGCACAGGGAAGGGCTGGCACTGACCCCTGAGATTCTCTGTCATGCAGCACTTGCAGAGGGGCAATGATGCTAGAAAATGCTAATTTATCAGGAGCTGTAATGATAGGACAAGGATTAATGGGTACAAATTGAAAGAGGAGAAATTTAGGTTAGAATATTAGGAAGAAATTCATCACAGTGAGGGTGGTGAGATACTGGAACAGGTTGCCCAGAAAGGTTGTGGATGCCCCAGCCCTGGCAGTGCTGGCCAAGTTGGATAAGGCCTTTAGCAACCTGGACTAGTGGGAGATGTCCCTGTCCATGTGACACAATCTTTAAGGTCCCTCACAACCCTTAACCTTCCGTGATTCCATGAAAAACACGCAGTAGGATGCCCACCACTGCAGCCGTGAGTTACCAACACCTGTGAATGGCGGGCAGCCCCAAACCCCCGTCAGCCACGCAGTTCTGACGTGACACAGCCACCCCATCTCAAACCACTCTGTGTTTTATTGCAGCTTCAGATGCCTTGTCCTTTGCTTGAAGCACCTAGCAGGCTGCTAGCAGCATGCCCAGGCGGGCCCGGGACGTCGAGCTAGACCAGCTGGTGCATGACAAGCCACTCGATGGCAGGGACCCCTCCCCTCCCGGCCACGGGGCTCTAGAGCAGCTCCCCAATGTCCCCAGCTACCGAGCCGCCGCTGCCGCCCGCACCCCCGTCCTTGTCGCCAGCAAG